>CP125976.1:83781258-83973035 GCA_030063025.1 Avena longiglumis
TTGCACTCAATGGCCTTATGGTCGCTAGGAGGGTCCACCAAAGTCCATACTTGGTTTTCATGGATCCCAATTCGGATTTCATGGCCTCTAGCCATTTCTCGAGTCCTGGCTCATCATTGCTTCCTCATAGTTCGCAGTTCATTGTTGTCTACCAACAAGACATTTAAGGCAGGGTTGCCGCACCATTCAGAGTGGCACGACCTTGTCGACTGCGACGCTCGCTGAAAGAAGAGCATCTGCTCAAGTTTCATGATCCTCGCCATTAGCTTCCTCTCTTGTTGGTGCGTATCATGGCAACCGAACAATTTTGGGTGATGCGCTACTCTCCAACTCGAGAGAAGGTTCAATAACCTCGTCTAGCTCTACCTTCCTCCCACTTCTTTTGAGAGAAACTCCTTCTCAAGAAAGGATCCGTTCTTTGCAACAAACACTTTGCCTTCGGATCTGGTAGAAGGTATACCCAATCGCTTCCTTAGGGATATCTATGAAGACGCATTTATCCGCTTGGGTTCGAGTTTGTCCGCAAGATCAACTTCTTGACGACGCCAGATCCCCAAACTTTAAGAAACGACAACTTAGGTTTAGCACCAAACCACAATTCATATTGGAAGTTGTCTCAACGGATTTAGATGGTGCCCTATTTAAAGTGAATGCAGGTTTCTAATGCATAACCCCAAAATGATAATGGAAAATCTGAAGAGACATCATCGATCGCATATCTAATAGAGTTCGATTCCTAAGCATTCAGACACACCATTGCTACTGTGGTGTTCCGGGTGGCGAGTTGCAAAACGATTCCGCTTGCTTTAAGATGCGTGAGAAAATCATAACTCAAATATTCACCTCCATCGATCGTAGAAATTTAATTTTCTTGTTACGATGGTTTTCCACTTCGCTTCAAATTCTTTGAACTTTTCAAACGCTTTTAGATTTATGTTTCATTAAATAGATATACCCATATCTACTTAAGTCATCAAGAAAGTGAGAAAATAGCAATATCCACCGCTGTTGAAACACTCATTGGTCCGCATACATCGATATGTATGATTTCCAACAAGTCTGTTTCGCCCATTATTCGGAGAACGGGTTTTGTCATCTTGCCCATGAGGCACGGCAGACGTGTCAAATGATTCAAAATCAAGAGACTCCAAAAGTCCATCGAATGGAGTTTCTTCATGCGTTTACACCAATATGACCTAGACGCAGCAGTGCCACAAATAAGTCGAATTATCACTATCTACGCTGCATCTCTTAGCCTCAATGTTATGGATGTGTGTTTCATTGCTTTCGAGATTCGTAAGAAATAAACCATTCATAGCGGTGCATGAATATAAAAGATGTTACTCATATAAATAGAACAACCATGATTCTCGATTTAAATGAATAACCGCCTTGCAATAAACACAATCCAAATATAATGTTCATGCTCAACGCAGTACATAATAACATTTATTGAGGTTTAAAACTAATCCTGAAGGTAAAACTAAGGAGAACGTGCCGACGGCCATCACATCAACTCTTGATCTGTTGCCAACACGCATCGTCACCTCATCCCTTGCTAGTCGCCGTCTATTCCGTAGCTCCTTTTTCGAGTTACAAATATTAGCAACTGAACTAAAGATTAAATACCTATGCACTACAACGAGCGCTAGTAAGGTAAACATCAATAACATGTATATCAAATATACCTTTAATGGTTCCAGCCTTCTTGTCCGCTAAGTACTTTGCTTGCCAAAGGACCCTTGTCCTTGCAATAGAAGCACTCGTCCGCTTAGGTCCAGACTTGAGCTTCTTCTCAGAGGGCAACGCGCCAGCTGCCTTTATTGAAGGGCTTCTTTGCACCCTTACCTTTCTTGTAGCTAGGGTCTTGTTGACCATCAACACATGATTATCTTTCTTGATATCCACCTCCGCAGCCTTTCACCTTTAGCTAAGAGCTCGATGATCGTATCGGAACCAATCGATTACGAGTAACTACAAAACCTTTGTAGCTAGGAGGAGTGATCGCGTAACTCTGTCAATCTTGAGATCTTTCGAATCTTGCGATCCGATTGTTAAAGACGTTGAGTGTAGCGACATCTTAATGGCGTGCTCACTAACGGAACTCCTTCCTCCATCTTGCGCTTAAAGAACTTCTAGAGATCTCATATCTCAGAACGGGCCCGAGTCTGAAACATGGTTTTTAGTTCCTCAAGTATCTCAAAGGGCCTGTCGAACTCCTCAAAACGATTTTGAAGGTCTGATTCCATAGCAAACAACATGGTACTCTTAATCACTCCATAATCATCTTTGCGCGACTAATAAACATCATTTTCATCAGCCGGCGCATCAATAGGAGGGGCGTCACCTAGCTCTTTCTCAAGGACATAGTCCTTTTGTCCGCCAGCGAGAATGATTCTTTATCATGGAACCGGCTTGGTGAAGTTAGACCCATTATTCTTAAGCTTTTCTTTCTCAGCAAAAACGTTAAAGTTGAAGTTGGACTTAGCCATTTGATCTACAAAATTTGCAAGCACAATTTAGACTATATTCATGATAACTAGTTCAACTTAATCAAATTACTAGATGAACTCCCACTAAATTCAACATCCTCAAGTTGCTTAGTGAACACGATCCAAATTCACCACACCTAATCTGATCTTCACGAGAAGAGATGCGGTTTCAATGGTGGACAACAAAGTGTCGATCATATCATTCATATGACTCATGCTTAACCTTTCATTCGTGTGTTCCGAGGCCATGTCAGACATGCTAGGCTCATCAAGTCAAACCCAAGTATTTCCGCAGTAAAACTGGCTTGCACCTGTATGTGAACGTAGAGTTTATCGCATCCGATCATCACGAGGTGCTTGAACACGACTAACTTTCACAACGGTGCATACATGGGGAGAACACAATTTTACCTTGATCTTTAAGTGAGGAATCATCTTATAATGCTACCGTCGCGATCTAAGCATAATAAGATACATAAAAGGATAAACATCACATGCATATAATTTTATGTGACATGGTATAGCCAATCTCCGCGCAATGATCTCCATCTTGTGCGCTCTAGCATGATCTCCATCACTCCACCATGATTGCCTCCACCACGAATAGCAACTACAACTATTGCTAACTACTTAGCGATAAAGTAAAGCTATTACATGGCGTATAAGAAGTTGACACAGTGTCATACACAATTATAAAGACAACCATATGGATCTTGTGTTTGTGTACTCATCGACATGCAAGTCGTGAAATATTACAAAACATGATCATTGCATACAACATAACATCACATCTTGGGCCATACCATATCACAAAACACTCGCAAGAACAAGTTATACGCCTCTACCTTGTTGTTGCATGTTTTACGGGCTTATGGGAGTAACAAGCTAAGAACGATTCTTACCTACGGAAAGCCACAATGGTGATATTATGGTTGCCAACATCCGTGTAAATCCCATGACAACTATAGTGAGAGAAATCGCATCCACCACCGCATGTATGGAACAAGCCACACGTCAAGTGCGGAGTTGGTCTCGTAACGAGGTCACGTAAAGTTGGTTCGACCGCTTAGATCTCACTATCGCGTCATAAGAAGTACACAACAAGAGGCTTGCAACATAAAAGATCAACGCCTGTAATAAGCATGTTGTGTTCTACTCGTGAAACACATCTACGCATAGATCTAGCTCTCCGATACCCCGAGGGTTTCGCAGCATAGTAAATCAAAAAATTCTACGGATGCGAGCGGAAAGCCAAGATCTAATCTTGGAGATGCAATCAACTAGAGGATAGATGAGATCTTCATACCCTTGAAGAAATCGCACAGTGAAATGTTCAACGTAACGTGGTTGGTGTAGTCGTACTGTGAGTCTCCTCGCGATCCGACACGATCCTACGCCGCAAGTGGGGTGGAGAGATATATTGGATCTATAACACGACGGCGTGGTGCTATGGTGGAGAGTTTCTGCAGCAGGGCTTCGCCTACACGCAGTCGGGAGAGAGAGAGGTAGGGCAGCAGGTGGCAGCTAGGGTTTGGGGTGAGGGGAGGGTGTGCCCCCATCCCACCTTATAAAGGGGGCTGGCTGACCCCCTTGCCCCCTCCTCCAAGCCCTAGGGAGGCGGCCCCAAGGGTGGAGTGGGGGGCAAGTCTTCCCCCCTTCTAGAAGGTTTCCTAGGGTTTCCCCTAGGATTTTGGCCGGCTGGGCCTATGGGGCCTTGTGCCCCTAGCCCAATGCGCCAAGGCACTCGTGAGGCCCACGCACCCTCTCGACAAGTGGGGCCACGTTGATCCCACTCGGAAGCTTCTAGAACCTTCAGACAATACGAACATTCAAAACGATTCCAAATCCAAAGCTGCTTTCCTTTATATGAATCTTATTCTCAGGACCATTGAACCTCTCGTGATGTCCCGGATCTCATCCGAGACTCCAAAAAACTCACAAACCAATTATCCATTCTATCCTAGCCGAGGCATCGCTACGTGTGACCCTACGAGTTTGAGAATATGCGACATGATCTTCTATCAATAATCAACAATGCATCGGAAACCCATATTGACTCACATATTCATCGATGATCATATCAGATGAACCACGACGCCAGGATTCAATTAATCCCATATATGTATTCCCTTCATCACGCGATATTTTACTTGCCCGAGATTTGATCGTTGGTATCGGTATACCTAGTTCAATCTCGTTCACAGCAAGTACTTTACTCGTTCCGTAATCCGATATCACTTTGTGATTAACTCCTTAACCACGTTCTTGCAAGCGGTGTTGATATCGATTACCGAGTGGGCCCAAAGTATATCTCTCCGACTCGGGAGGGACAAATTCCATCTCGATACATACAACCCAACAAGTACTTTCTGATCACCTGAGAGACACCTTTATGATCACCCTCACATAGGATGACGTTTGATGACCTCAAAGATTTCTTCCGATACTAGGGAGTTGCATTATCTCATGGTCTAAGGAATACAATATTTGACATAGGAAAAAGCTTCGCAAAGATGAACACGATGACACGTTCTAATTGCTCTGCTTAATTTGGGTCTGTCCATCATATCATTCTCCTAATGACATGATCTCATTATTAATCGACAACTCATGTCTATGGTTAGGAAACCTTAACCATCATTAATCAATGAGCTAGTCCATAGAGGCGTACTAGGGACACAATGTTGTTCATAAACCACACAAGTATCAAAGTTTCCGCTTAATACAATTCTAGCATGGAATATAAACTTTATCATGAACACGAATTATAACAATAACATCTTTATTATTGACTCTAGGGCATAATTCCAACAGGAGGGCCATATTGTTGGACTAAAAGAAAAAAATTCCTTTGCCAAAGGTCGTGTTCGCAGGGCATGTGTTCTAGGGAAGATGCATGATGCTCCTCACAAGCCTAAGAACCGCATCAAGTCTACTAAGATCTTGGAGCTCCTCCATGTGGACCTTTTTGGTCCTCCATCTCATGCAAGTCTTGGTGGGAAGAAATATTGTTTGGTGATCGTTGATGACTTTTCAAGATACTCGTGGGTATATTTCTTCAAGTTGAAGAGTGAGACCCAAAATACCTTTATCGACTTCATCAACATGGTCCAACGTCAATACAATCTTCCCGTGTTGATCATAAGAAGTGACAACGGCACCGAGCTCAAGAACTACACCTTGAATGATTTCCTTAGTGATGAGGGGATAAAACATCAATATTCCGATGCATACACCCCTAAACAAAATGGTGTGGCCGAAAGGAAGAACCGGACTCTTATTGAGATGGCTAGGACCATGTTGGCGGAGTTTAAATCACCATACAACTTTTGGGCCGAAGCCATCTCCACCGCTTGCCATGCTTCAAACCGGCTCTACCTCCGCAAATAAATTAACAAGACTCCATATGAAATACTTACCGGTAACAAGCCCAACATATCTTACTTTCGGGTGTTCGGTTGTAAGTGATTCTATCTCATAAAAGGTGTTTATTTGTCCAAATTCGAGTCTAAAGCATTAGAGGGTATTTTTGTTGGCTATGTTCTCGAATCTCACACTTATAGAATCTATGATAAGCTCTCCGGAGCCGTCATAGAATATTGTAGTGTGACCTTTGAAGAATATGATGGTCCCCAAGGGGGGCGTGTTGATGCTTGTGATGCAGATGATGAAATGCCTCAGGATACCATAGGAAGAATGGGTGTGGGATATATCCGCCCCGTTGAGGAACCCCTTATGGTGGATCGAGAAGAACTATGCTCCACTCAAGTGGAGCTCTCATCTTCACAACATCAACAATCTCCATCCACCGAGGAGGGCAATGAATCAAGCCAAAGACAAGATGTGGACCCTCAACATGATGATCATAGTGACAACTCTAATCAAGGGGAGCTTGATTCATTCTCTAGGATGTCAAGTGGTGCCAAGGCAATTACTCAAGGAAGATCCAGACAAAACTGCTGGAGACAAGCTCAAGTTGATGCTAGAAGATCACTTGATCAATACCAAGGTCAATCTTTGCCTCTCAATGAAGAGAATGATTCCGATGATGATCAAGGTCAAGTTGATGGTCAAGACGAGGACCAAAATGATTAAGAGGGCCCCCTAGGAACAATGAGGAGATCCACACTCGTCGTGAAGTTAGAAAGGAGAAGATGTATGAATTAAGAGACCACTCTCTCCAAAATGTGGTTGGTGATCTTAGGAGAGGCATTACCAGAAGAGCACAATTGAAGAGGTTTAGTGAACACCGAGCACACATCTCCATGATTGAACCAAAGAAAGTGTGGGAAGCTCTTGAGGATTCGGATTGGTTGGAAGCTATGCACAAAGAGCTCAACAACTTTGAGAGAAACAAAGTATGGAAGTTAGTTGAGAAGACAAAGGATTGCGCGAATGTTACGCAAGTGGATATTCAAGAACAAGCAAGACGAGCATGGAATTATAATAAGGAACAAGGCTAGATTGGTTGCACAAGGGTTCTCTCAAATTGAAGGCGTTGACTATGGAGAAACTTATGCACCCGTGGCTCACCTTGAGTCCATCCGTATCCTTATTTCTTATGCACATCATAACTTTAAGTTGCAACAAATGGATGTAGAAAGTGCATTTCTTTATGGTCCATTAAATGAGTTGGTATATGTTAAGCAACCCCCAGGATTTGAGGATCCCAAATTCCCAAACCATGTATACAAACTTGATAAGGCGCTCTATGTGCTCAAGCAAGCCCCACACACGTGGTATGAGCACCTTAGAGAGTTGTTGTTTGACCGTGGTTTTGAGGTTGGGAAAATCGATCCCACTCTTTTTACTAAGAAGGTCAATGGGGAGCTTTTTGTATGCCAAATATATGTTGATGATATTATTTTTGGCTCATCTAACAAAGCTTTCAATGATGAATTCTCAAAGCTTATGACTAGTAGGTTCCAGATGTCTTTGATGGGGGAGTTGAGAGTATTTCTTGGTTTTGAGATCAAGCAAGTTAGAGGAGGGACATTCTTCAACCAAGCCAAGTTTACTCAAGATATGCTCACGAGATTCAGTATGCAAGATCTAAATGGAGCTCCAACTCCCATGGCTACAAAGACTCATCTAGAACAAAATCCAAATGGTAAAGATGTGGATCAAAAGGTATACCGGTATATGCTTTACCTTTGTGCATCTAGACCTGATATTGTGTTGAGTGTAGGTGTGTGTGCAAGATATCAAGCGGCTCCTAAATAAAGCCATTTAATGGCGGTCAAGAGAATCTTTTGATATTTAGTTCATACCCCCATTTTATGGTCTTTGGTATCCTCGAGGCTCCACATTTGCTCTTTGTGGATACACTTATTCGGATTGGGCAGGTGATAACGATGATAGAAAATCAACATCCGGGGCTTGCCAATTCCTTGGTAGGTCCTTGGTAGGTCCTTGGTATGTTGGTCTTCTAAGAAACAAAATTATATATCTCTCTCCACCGCCTAAGCCGAGCATGTGGCAGCTGCTAGTTCTTGCACCCAATTGCTATGGATGAGGCAAACTTTAAAGGAATACAAAGGTCCATTGTGACAAAGTGCCTCTTCTATGTGACAATGAAAGTGCTATCAAGATTGCCTACAACCCGGTGGATCACACAAGGACCAAGCATATTGAGATTCGCCATCACTTCATTAGAGATCATGTTGCTTGAGGAGATATTGATCTATCATATGTGTCAACCAAAGATCAACTTGCCGACATCTTCACAAAGCCACTTGATGAAGCAAGGTTTTGCTATTTGAGGAATGAACTAAATATCGTAGATTCAAGGAGCTTGACTTGATTATCTTGCATTCTCACCTATGACTTGACCCATATTTGGTTTGGGTATAGGCATGGATCATGATGACCCAAAGATACCACCGCATGGTTGTAGCACCGGGTAAATCCACTACTAGAAATTACCGTTGTTTTTATTATGTGCATCATTATGACGTCATCATGCATCGCTTTCCTAAAACTATTTTCTAAAAGCCTACTTTTGTTTTCTAGATACCGCCTCTCTATTTCATACCAAAACCCTAGATCTATCCGGATGTTTTATTTATGCATAACTATTTATCAAAAGACTATTTTAAAAATAAATAAATCAAACATATGTTTTGTTTCGGAAGGCCCAACCGATCGGGCGAGGCCCAACTGACCACCTACAACCCGGTTAAGCCTATATCTAACCCTAATCCCCACCCAAACCCTAGCTATCCTAGCTCAACTTCCCCCAGAGCCGCCACCACCCCCAATTCTCCTTCCCGGCCACACACCAACCCAAGCTCGCCCACAACCACACCCGATGAGACCTGGGCTAGCCCCCGCCATGCTACCCATCCTGTGGCCCACCCCAGAGTAACCTGGCTCCCACCGGGACCCACCCACGCTGCCCCGCCAGCTCCGCTTCTTCCTCCCAAGACCGCCGCCTCTGCTCGATCTCCCCCGACCCTGCTCCTCCTCCCGCTTGATCCCCTCGCTCTCTCACAGGCAGACCTGCCGCCTCGGTCCTCCTCAGCCACAGCCACCTTGGCGCCTCCACGCAGCCCAAAGGCCGCCGTCACCCCTCAGACGCCTTCCTCCTCTCGGCCGTGCAGCGTCGCCTCGCTTCCTCTGGCCACCAGAGCGACGTCAGCAGCCACGCACCTCCTCCATCGACCTCCGTTGGTCCTCCTCCAACCCACCCTGGCGCCGCTGGCCTCAACTCACCATCGTCCGCCATGAGCGCGTCTCCTCCAAGAGCGCCGCTTAACTCGCCTCGGTGCGCTTTGGCCGCTTCCTTCGGTCGCTACCGACCGCGCGAGCTCCCGAGCACGCCGCTGCATCCTCCCGCGGTACGTGTCCCTGATGTCGTCCGCTTCAGGGTCCATCCACTTGATCCCTTGTCAGCTCACGAGAAGCCTCTGACCTCTGGGCTCAACAGAATCCCTTGTTTGTTTTGATCTGGAGCATCCATCAGCACTACCGAGGAAGGACACCTTTGATCGTGTCCGTGACTGCAAGAACTTCCTGAAGTCATGTACATGTCGCCACCATGTTTAAGGCTTCTAAGACCGACACGTCGAGGGATCCCCCAATTATGTCCATCACCGACATCAATATATCCGTCGAGGATCCAAAGATCGAACCCCGACACGCCAAGTTCTCCGTCATGAACCGAAGACCCCGGATCGATGGTCGAGCCACCAAGAACTTCGCCCCATTGTGTGACCCCTATCTGAGACCCTCATATTTTTATAATATGACTTTGTTGCTCGTTGCATATAAATTGATCATGTTGCATACATGTTGTGTGGTTTGGGGGCCTATGTCGATTCACCTAAATTAAATATGAATGTCATATGCGGGCTTTTCTAGTCTAATATTGGCTCCATTTAAATTTGTGTAGCGAACCGGTGATATATTTTTGCCTTGATAAGACAATATTTAAATTGCGGGTATCTAAGCAACATGAACCATTTAATTAATTGTCGAGACCCCGGTTCCGCTTAATATGGCCTAATTGCATCGCACCTTTGACATGTCATACAACATACATGCATCATGCCCGATCTTTTGCCGTAGTATTAAATAGTGCATCCTGTTTTTCTAGTGCTTTGCTTCTTCACGGATTAGGCCGATGAGTTGATGAGTGTCGACTGATCTTCGGATGAATCTCGCAATGTTTTTCAAAGTAGCATTCTCCCCTTTCTACCTATTTTACCTTTATAGTCTTTATTTCTTCCTGTTGATCTATTTCTATCTGTATTACGATGCTCTAGTTTTCGTACGTGATATCCCTTGCAGCCTTATATTGCCTTGGACACATCCTATTACTGTTGCTTGGTAGATAGTTGGACTTATGTGTAGTCGCTTGCTCACGTGTTGTTGCTTGTCTTCAAGTACCACAGTTGGAGTAATGCCTTATGTTTAATGTTGGAGATGATTATAACTTTAATTACCGCTTAATAACTAAAATTGAAGTAGGTAAATAATGCGAGGCACAGGTGGGCAATAGATGTTATTTGGTTTTAATCATTCACTTGTGTCCGTAGGACCCCGAGTACTTGATACCTGTTTTGAATATTCGCACTATCCATGTGGGACCATGAATCCCTAACCCTAGCTTGAGTCATATTTAATTCTGGGGCCACAAACTAGTTTGGGGATTTATTACTATCATGTACTTATGTCATGCTTTACTGCTTTATTTACGATCGCGCATGGAGCGCCTATACTGTTTAGAAATTGTGATATGTTTATGCGGTATCGACAAGCCCAGTCACACTTTCGGGTTCCCAAATGATGTCGACACAAACCTGGGTCCGTCTCGAGCCGCCAACTTCGTCATGGGTTGCTTAGTGGGGTGCCCCCCTGAAATCAAATATGAATCTTGCGAATGTTCTGTCATGATGCCTTGTTGGTTTTTATTTGGTTTTTCCCGAGGTTGATCGTGCATGTGTTGCTATTTGTGCCCCCCTGCAGGGTAAAACTTTCTGAAAGCCGTGTCCGCGGTTATGGACGACTTGGAGCACAGTATCTCGATCATAGACAACTATAACTAAAGTAGTGCTATAAATTTGACTTTATAATGACTAGTAATCAGCTTCACTATAATGGAATGGCTAAATAAAAGTGCCAACAATTGCTGGTTTGGGTTGTCACCTGTTACCATTTTATCTGACTAGTAAGTATTGCAACTACAACGGAATGGCTAAATAAAAGTGCCAACAACTGCTGGGTTTTGGGATGCCTCATGCTATATGTATCTGACTAGTAAGTACTACAACTATAAAAGAATGGTTAATCAAAACTGCCCACTGCTTATTATATCAAGACGACTCATGCTATCTATATCTGACTAGTAATAGTCGCAACTATAATGAAAGGAATAAAACTGCCAACTGTGTGAGTTCCTCGGTTGACTTTCTCGGTTGGTATCGAGGGGGAATACCGGGATGGGTATGTTTGGTGTTAGAATCAGGTTGGATCCTAATAGGTCTTTCTTATCCCTATCTAATAGCCGCCAGTTGTATTGAGTCTCTATAGGTTGTTTAGTGCATGCTACGCTGCCGCTTCAGTCCACCATACCTATGTAGGCGAGGACCGTAATTTAGTCTCGCCGTAATCGGCCTCAAGATCGACTCTTTTTCCTTTGCCCTTTGTCGACACCCCTTTGTTTAAGCAGGTTTCGAGATCGACGTCGTTAAGGTGGTTACCCTTCCGCTTGGCATGGGTTATGGATGCCATTGGTTATTCTTCGTGGCTCTTAGCTCAATTTGCATATTGTCCGTACTTTCAGTATCGCTTTTCAAGGTGATTTGGATCTTGTATCAGATATCTCGTATTCTTGGATCTTTGAGTCGCTATTGTATATATGCTCGTGGGTTCCATCGTGGACTATTGTGTAATGGTATTACTTCGTCTTCCACCCGCACGAAAGTGCCTGGTGGACACCTTTGAATCGTTTCTATGCGTGTTTGGCGGGAATCGCTAAAACTTGCATAGGGCCGATTCCGAGGGTGTTACAATGGTGTAGTACACTATAGTCGTTGATATAACACCAATGGAACACCGTTCCATCCGCATTATATCCCTCAGAGTGGTACACCAGAAACATCGCGGGTCCAAGACAACACTTTATATTACATATAGCATATTACAAAAGATCCAGAGAGCTTCCTAGGACAGTGAGGAATATTATACAGAAAGAACCAGAAAGATCCACTCGGAATTACTTTAGAAGTACTACTATTAATATATGTATAAAGCTTGAAAGTACTTCTATAGTATTATTCTACAGAAGTAGGTTCTAGATTCTAGGAGTTTTATTTCTATTCTACGCTTTAGCTTGTCTTCGATAGATTCCGGTAAGGTCTTCGACTCCGTTGATCTCCCTTAGATATCTTCAACTCTTCAAGTGACTTATTTCCTGGAAACTTCATTGGTTTCTCTGAGATCTAGCAAGGGTTAAGAAGATACGTTGAGTACGAGCGTACTCATCAAGTTCACTAAAGAGAAGTGTTTGATGCACTATCTACAGCCACAGACCATAGGTCGTAGGCAATGCAAGTTTTCGTAAACATTACTTCAAAGGTTGCTTTTATTCTGAAAAGCTATGTCCATCAGCATTCTCGGGTTTACTAGAACTTTCATGGAGTTCCTTTCCCGCAGCGTTCGCAGCTCCTTCCCGGAACAGGGAGTAACAGGTTACTGTTCTTACACTCTGCAGAGGTGCGTTGCTTTACCCATGAGAGATCTTAGCTTTGTTGCACATCCGAGTTATAGGCTCGTTCACACTTCCTTGGTATGAGGCCCATACTAAGATCCAAGCCAATCATCCCTTCTCATGACCCGATACACCACAATTGTTGGATGACCAAACTCAAGGTAGACTTTTCCCGTATAAACGGGCTATACCTTAATTGGATACAAACAACAACCATTAACACTAGATATTTGTCTTTGTAATCCCAGATCCACGGTAGACTTCCCGATAAAACGGCTATACTCACGATTTGCAACTTACAAATGCCCAGAACAGTGTCCAATGCATGCGAAAGGGAGCCGATCCAGCTGACTTCTCCGTCCCATTCCAAATCTCATGGTTAATGCGTAATATACTACAAGAATAATCATCGTGACATTGGTTGTTAAGTCCTAGATAATATGTTCCTTTACCACGGAACTTTCATAGTAGATTATTACCTCATGGTAAATAACCTATAATCATATTATTATGAAAATAGTGTTTTTTGATCTTTTTCAAATGCAGGTGATGACAACACTGTATTTTCAAAATACTTTACAGAAAATAATCAAAGGACATGAGCAAGTGTAAACTTGCCTCTTGTGATTGCAAGATTATGCACTCACGGTCTTCGAGATAATAGAAGATCCAATATCAAATCAAAGCATCATTGGTCGAAGGACTAATGATTAAAGAAGGTGGATGCCATTATGCATAAGTAATGCTATGCAATTTTATAATTCTCAAAGTGAAACCCTTGGTATTTTGAATAAGTTAATCTTAGGTATCTTCTTTAAGATTGGGTTTATCTTTAAGTTTATTTCATAAGCAATGACATTGATAAGGAACTTAAATGTTAATAATCCAAAATATACAAATACTAATAGAATAATGTGATTATGATTAATTATTATCTGGTCATTGGGGTAAAAAGTTCTTGAGTTAAGTTCTTAAGAGCTGAAGGAACTAATATAGACTTGTTTGTGTGAAGTGGCAAAAAGAATAACATTTGAAGAAACTAGTATTTAGTTAAGGTTATTTAGTCTTAAGGGTTGTTAGGTCTTACATTAGGGTTGGTGATGCTTATGAATGGTGTTAAGTTATCATATTTTAATTGATGATACAAGTGACTAAAGTTAACTTTAAAACATGAATAAACTTCAAATGAGATGTTTATGATTGTTTAGACCAAAGTTAACTAACAAAATAGAAGTGAATTGTAAGATATGATGAGTTTTTAGATTAGCATTTAGTTTTAGGGTTTTGGCAAATATGATTAAGGATGATCCCTTTTAATTTAAGTGAAAGATAAATGTAATAATCTGCAATTTATTAATGGGAGCATAATTAGATGATCTTATAAATTTATTTGAGTTTAGAGTAATTTTTAAGAGTGGTTGAGGGATGGATATTATTCACCCTATTACACATGAGTGTTATGTAATATTTATTTAAAAGGAGTTTAATTTGAATTTAAGATTTAAAAATATTAAAGGTTAATAATTATTTTTAAGTTTTATTTTGATTATAGATTTAGACTTAGTAATTTAAACTTTAAAGGTTTTAGTGTTTTATAAGAAAATGTGATTATTTCTTACTTAAGAAATAATTTTAAGAATTAACAAAGTGGTTATTTCATTTGATTAAAATAGTAATGAGTTTTATTTATGTTAAAATATTTTTGAAAAATATGCATGGTATTTTTCTAGTGGAATATACTTATTAAAGATCTTAAAAATGAATTTTACTTATTTTTATGTCTTACCTTTATTTTTATAAAATTCTTCAAAGAATTAAGTGTCTTAAATATTTGATTTATATTTTATCTGTAGAAACTCTAAGTTAGTATTTTTATAAAATAGTAAAGTTATTTTTATACACAAAAATTATTTTTATTTATTTTTAGGATTTTTGCTTATTTAATGAAATTTCACTTAAGATTTAATAGTGTTTAATCATTATTTGCATTTTATTAACTTAAATAAGTAAAGTTATATTTTTCTTAGGTGGATATTATTTTTGTGATAATTCTAATATATTAAATATATTTTTATGATTTTTCTATAATTTTCTATAGCTAGAAATGTTTAAAGGTTATTTTGGTAATTTATTTATTTTTCTTTTATTTCATTTCTTATTTTGTTTTGAAATAGGCCTTGTACCCAACATTGGGCCGTTTGTTTGGGGTATATGGGTTGTCCTGGCCCAGCTAGACCGGGCCTGGCACTACAAACCGACCCACCCTTCTCCTCACCCCCACGCGCGCACACAGACACGGCCCTATCTCTCTCGCATTCCTCCAGGCGCTGATCGCCACCAGCCGCTTGTCGCCGCCACCGGCCGCCTCAATTCAGCTGGTGCTTTCGCCACCTCTTCCTTCTTCTTTTCCCCATCGATTTGGCTTGCGTGCCTGTCACAAGAATCGTGGAACCCTAACTCTGCCATGGTGTGGTGGCTGTCGATTCTGGCGCCGCCGCTCACTGAAGTTCGTATTCTAGGCCGGTGTAGGATGTTGTGGCCCTCAGGTTTGCTCCCTGTGCCGCCTTGGTGGTGAGATTGATGCTGGGCTAGGTGGTGGTGTATGGTGAGGCCTTCCCGGGTGTGTTCGTTGCTGCTGCCGATACTACTTCCTCTCCAGCGAGATATGACTCGCCAAAGGTAGGTGTTTCTCTCTTCTATGCTCCCCTCCAGGATTTATCTACCTTGCTATGTCAAGTGTGCTTTCTGTAATTCCCCACTGTCTAGATTTCATCTTTCAACCTAGTGTTCACATTTGGTGAATAACTGTGTCTTGTGGAGATATCTTAGCTCTGGTTTGATTCTTTACCCTATGATTAAATGATGAGGTACTATGGTAAGAGTAGGTTTATGCTACTCTTAATCTTGGTAGATGATCTGAGAAACCCTTCTGGATGATTACAGTAGACATGAAAATTCAAACCATTGGTTTGGATTTTTATCTGTTTGGGATACTTGCTGTTCTAAACATTTGCTAGTTCATGTTGATAGTCAAGAACTATTGATACTGACTGCTAGTTGAGTTGGTTAGGAAAATGAGCTGGAAATCATATTGGCTTGAAATTATTGCTGGATGGTGAATGACATATGGTAATTAGCTCTGAATGTGTTAAGATATACACTCCTTGTCGGGATAATAGCAAGACACTAAATGATTCTGCTTATTAGCTAGGAAAATGATTTGAATTCTTCTAAACTTATATGAGAGGGTAGCTGTTGTATTCTGGATGATCTTATAAAATGAAGATTGTGATATTTGTTGTAGTATGAGCTGCCTTGAATCAAAATGTGAAGATGAGCAGTGTGTAACTGAATCTTTGATTCAGTTACCTTTGTTTTAAAATATAAAATGATTCTTAGATATTTTTGAATATCTAATAAAATGATTTATTATCAAACTTGATGAAGGGCTGATGT
This sequence comes from Avena longiglumis, assembly GCA_030063025.1. Classification (NCBI taxonomy): domain Eukaryota; kingdom Viridiplantae; phylum Streptophyta; class Magnoliopsida; order Poales; family Poaceae; genus Avena; species Avena longiglumis. The sequence continues at coordinate 83,797,420 of CP125976.1, forward strand.
TCTAGTTTTTAAGACTAGATTGAGAGTTTGGTGGGAGTTAGTTTGGGATTGTGCCCGAGGTGTAATTCCAATTCTTTTGGATTTGTGCCCAGCAATCCTTCATGCTTGCTGGTTTGTGCAAAGATGATTTTTATGATTTTATGGACTTGGTATGATTATTATAAGTGTGATATAGCCCCTGCCTAGGATGCAAAGGATGAAGCCAAACTCTAAATAAGAACAGAGATTATGATGTATCTTTTTATTTCTCTATGAGGAATATACATAGCATCTCTATGTAGATCTGAGAGAACACCCTCCTCCAATACTCCTATATGATCATATAGTTGAAAGGTATAGGAGTGGATTTTATGGGTATTAGTCTCTTTATTTTCCCAAGATGCTGATGCAAAAGAGAATACAGATGCTGAAAATATTGTAAAGTTCTACCTGCTACACGATATGATTGTTGATCTTGTTCTGCTACTAATGTAAGCTTCCATGCATCCTGTCCTGGAAATCCTTCTCCTTATTCCTTGCTGGATATACTTTGAATTCCTATCCTGATACTTGATATGCTGGCTAGTTCTTCTTTGGACTACTAGTGCTTCTTGCCTCCTCCTAACTTGCAACCATGTTGCCTTTGCTGTGAATCCCTCTACTCCTAGCCCCTGGATGGCTCCAAGGAGCAACCAGAGTTGGTTGAGGGTGAGGTATAACACTCTGATGATAACTTTGTGTGGATGTGCTGTGGAGTGTGGCCAGGTACTTGTTGGCTACGGCTGTTTCCTTCTTATCTGGTTTCCTGGTTTGCTATGGTGTTGACAGCAGCTACTTGCATGTTGATGTGCAAGCTGCTTGCAAGTGGGACCTGCTGGTGTGGATGAGATCAAGTGAAAACTTGATATTTGTGGAATCTTTATCTTATTACTTTAACTGTCATGGTGAAACTTGCCCCTCTCCAGCCTATGATGTTGTACTGAGGCAAAATATACTGATATGAACAGATGCTACTTTTTTGGTGAAACTTGCCCCTTTCTAAAATTTAGCTCAATGATGAACTTTTAACAGTGCAACTCACTGTTCACTTCTGAGAGCAAACTAACCAACTAACCATTCTTTTATTTGTTTTTGTTTTGTTTTGTTTTCTTTTTGTTTTGTTTTCAGGAAATGAAGAGAAGGAAGAAAAATGTCAACTGTTGAAGGACATCAGAGAACAGTAGCTTAGGAATTCCTCTTTTATATAAATATATGTAATTTCTTTTCTGATTGAATAATGTTGAGATATTGTTATTTATATTCTGTTTTATATATTGTAAAAAAATATTGTATTATTGTATTCAATTCAATAAAGTTTACTTAATTCATTTTTTATTTATTTTACAATTCTTTTGTAATGACAATGTCATATATATTGTTGTAATAAAGAATATTGTGATTATTTCAATTATGAAATTATTTTTCCTACTTATTTATTTCCTAATTATAAAGACAATGTCTTATATAAAGAATTCTTTTATTTATCTATTGTAAAGTAATACTATATGCATATATATTTATATTAATAAAGAATCCTTGTTATATTATTTATGTAATCATTTTATTTCAAGTTATTAAAGATTTCCAATTCTTATTTGTGAATTTTATAAATTCATTTGAATTTCGTATTTGAAATTGAAATACATGTTTGAACAAATTTCCTTGAAGCAAAGAATTCTACAAAGGTCATGTCGAAATCTATCGCACTTGCTCCGAAGTTTCCTTCAGTACAAGAGAGATCCTGATCCCTCCATAGCTCTTTTAGTTTTGCGTGAAAATTCCCCGGATTTTCTTATGCATGAATGCAATGCACAAATCTGTGTCCTCTCTATTTCTAGGTGCTAATCCTGGGATGTTACATGGATATAGGGGAAGTGCGGTCCTAATTGATTGGACCATCCCTCCCCCCATTATGCCCAAAGCAATCAAAATCATTCCTCTTAATATCATTTTGTGATATGTGAGCTTAAAGGACAAGTTTCGGTAATGGACCCAAGATATATCTTCGTGGTGCCAAGCCGAGTATACTCAAATATTGTGGCCAAGGCCACCGCCCTCTCTCATTAGAGAGGTATGTGCTTACTCATGTTTGTCATTTTCCTGATACGTGTTGCTTTGAGCCTTTTCGAACATTTTTATGGATTTTTATGGCTCTTATTGGTTCTTCACAGTTTTGATATCTCAATCCAATCCTATTTCATGTCTTTAACCTATCTATCTCTCATATGTGTCCCCGAACACCTATCTTGGAGTTTTTGGTCGAGGAGGATCGGAGTCTCCGGTGTAGACCGGAGTCTCCGGTCACGATGGTTTCTGCCACTTATAGCACGGGGACAGGGTGAACTGGTACAGCAGTTCATCATTCTTCACCTCGTCCCCCACCTCCTAACCCGTCGCCTCCCCTTACAAAACTCCTTCCCAGAGGTCAAGAAGCCCCCGGGATCTATCGTGCCGCCGGCCAACCTTCCCCTCTCCTCCATTGGGTCATTCCCACCGGAGGAATTGATCCCATGGACAGATCTGGTACCTCTCCTCCTCTTTTTCTCCTAGGGTTCATCTCTAGATGTGTTTTTGAGGATTGGTGTTGATTTGTACGTTGGAATCACTTGTTTGCGTGCACTATAGTACTTTAGCCTTGTTGCATTGCTCGATCTACTAGATTCACCCCCATCGGCATCTCCCCATATCATGCCCGAGCCTCCTGACCGGAGATTCCGTACTTAGGTACAGGCCGGAGACTCCGGTCCCCATGACCGGAGACTCCGATCTGAGCCGGAGACTCTTGTATGAGGTGCGGAGACTCCGGCGTTGGGTGAATCAAAACAGACCAGAATTGCATCAAAGCTCTTGTACTGCATTGTTGGGACATATATACTCATCTCCATGCTATCTCCCTCACTGCTGTTCACAGGTGATGGTTCTAGTCGTCCTCGTCGTACCAAGGCCAAGTCCCAAAGGGGCAATCCTCGTTATGATGAAGCTCAGGGTGAGTTTATCGTGCCTCCGTCCAACCGGAAACAGCAGGCACGTGATACAGCTTACTTGAAGAGGGATCAGGAGAGGGCTAAACGAGAGGACCGTGCCAAGAAGGCCAAATATGACAACCTTCAGTCCTTGGCCAAAATGTCAAAAGAGGAGTACCGTGAACTGAGAAAGACTGATTTTTATGAGTTGCCTCGTACCAGCGAAGACCCTCGTTTCTGGAGGAAGGAACAGTTAGTGTTCATGAAGGATGTGTATGGTGTGCTCACCAAATCACCTGTCTGCCCTCAGAAGTTCATGAGTGTTGAGCAGATGCGCCTCAGCCCTTACTTCAACGATGCGTTGTGGATCTGTGAGAAGTCGGGATCAGATAACTTGATGGAGCTACGTGAAGACTACAATATCTACCTTGTACATCGTTCTATGCCACCGTTGTGTTTGGGTCCGATCAAGACAGGACCATGGTTTGATGTCCGCACCACTCATTGCAGACTACATTCCATTACTTTGCCAATGTCATCTTTGAGACCTTTCATGGAGTATCCACTCCCGTTGGATGCGTATGCACTCTGCAGCTCTGGGTGAGAACAAGATGAAGCTGGCACCTCTGTATGATGAGGGTGTCAGAGGGGTCCAAGGGACTCAAGACTCTCTATAACCTTATGTTGAGGATTTTCCGTCATACCATTGCACCAAGTGCTGGGAATGACGATGCTATTAGGGGTGGGCTTGTCAACCTTCTGTACCACACTCACCGGATCTACAATCTTTGGACGAGGCGATCTCGCACCTATTGATGTGATGGATTTTATTTTCGAGGCGATGTTCCATGCTATTCTTTACAAGAAATCTCCTCCATATGCACCCTTGTTTATGAGGCTCATCAACTCCCAGGAGCATAATTCTCCACTTGGCATACCACCACACCTCAGTGAGCACACTTCGGTCTCACTGCAGAAGAAGGGGAGTATGGGGCCTGCTCTGAGGCGTCTATGGGGATGATGATGAGGAGATAGAGACTGAGAGGGCTCCCTCTCCACCTAGAGTTTGGAGGAAGAATGTCTCCAATGCCCCTATGCCTACTATGACTCGGGACTATGTACATGAGCGGGTCAAGAAGGCCACCTTTTGGGAGAGGACCCTTTGTTGCATGAACGTATACATCCGTAAGCAGCAGCATGCATCCAACCAAAGCAACCGTCGCATTGAGAAGCTCCTCAAGGAGATCAAGGAACAAGGTGATGGGGATAATGAGGAAGGTGAGGGATGAATACAATGATGAGCATGGTGCTCAGCAGTCCATAGAGTCTGACCACACACTCTCGTTTGGGGCATGGAATGCCCATCAGATAGCCCGGTGGATTGGAAGACCTTTCGATGTCACCTCCGGTACTGTGGTACCTCCTCTTCTCTCCCTCACGGCAAAGGGCATGCAGTCCCTGAAGATGATGATGATGACTATGATGAGGGTGGTGATGACCAGGATGAGGAGGAGGAGGATGAGGATGACGATGACTACTGAGTTGCTGGGGCGCTAGCTTAGGTCTTTTCCCTTTTTCGGCGTTTCGATGCCAAAGGGGGAGAAGACATTCTCATCGTTTTGCATGGTTTTGGGCTTTGGATTTGCTACTATTTGCTACTATCTGCTACTATCTGCTTTCATTTGCCATATTCGAACTTTGAACTTCATGTGTGTTATTTGATGTTCATGTGTGTGACTATTTGCTTGTGTGCACTATCTATTATAACTCATGTGAGATTTATGTGTGCTATCGTTGATACTATCTACCTTGCATGATTTACTTATTCACCTTATTGCACATAGTCAGGGGGAGCCCCATATATTTATTCCATGCAAAATCACTTGTTGTCATCGAACACCAAAAAGGGGGAGATTGAAAGGACATTTATTGTCATAATCACTTTTGGTGTTTGTTAACAAGTAGATCATTTTAGAGTTTGTCACTGTCCACGGGTTGGTATTATGATAAGTGAAAAGTGCCCTCACACTTGAGAAAGTTTCCTGCAAGAGTGACAGTGTTCTGGAAATTCCAGACCGGAGTCTCCGGTCTCCAAAGACCGGAGTCTCCGGTGTGGTCTGGAGTTTCCGGATTTGTCCCCGGTGGAGGCTTCAGAATCTTGGCTGGGACATTCTGAATGGGGGTCCGGAGGCTACTCCAGAATCTCCGGTCCTGACTCGGTCCGGAGTCTCCGGTGTTGAAGGACCGGAGTCTCCGGTCAAGTTGGGTCATGGCTGGTCCAGGACATTCAGATGGGCGGTTCGGAGGCTAGTCCGGAGATTGACCGGAATCTCCGGTGTAGACCGGAGTCTCCGGTGTATAGACCAGAGTCTCCGGTCTGACTTTTCTCCAACGGTCAGAAAACGGTTCGTGGAGGGAGCTGCCTATAAAAAGGGACCCTTATCTTCTTCCTCCAGTTGCTCGAGCTGCTCAAGAACACACACTCCATTAGAGCCACCAAATCTACAAGATCCCTTCATCCAACCATCCAAAGTCATTGATCTTTGGAGAATCGAAGGAGGAGGCCTTGATCTACAGCTTCACTAAGAGAGATCTTCATTTCCCCCTCATTCACTTGAGGGCCCCCAAGCTCTAGTGTTTCATTGGAAACCCTAACTTTGATTTGGTTCTTACAAGCTTGTCTTTGATTGTTTTGACAGCTTGCTTGTATTTGGGAGCCTCCAATTAAGTTGTGGATGTGTGCCCCAAACTTGTAAAGGTGTCGGCTTCCACCTTAAAGGTTTCCGATATAGTGGAAGGTGGATCGATCCCGTTGGGGTGAGATTCATCAGAGACAAGGGAGGCCTCTCGTGGCGTTGGTGGTTTGAAAGCACCCCCTCTCCAAAGGTAGACGTACTTCCCCTTAAAAGGAAGGAACTATGGGAAACAAATCCTTGTGTCTCCGCGTCCACTCCTTTGGTTACTTCTATCCTTTACCACACTTTACTTACTTGCTCTTGCTTAGTGTTGTGATAGTTATTGCTTGGTTGACATATAGGTAAATTCACCATAGTTGCATAATCTAGAGAATTTAACTTTCTTGTCAAACCCTAATTTGAAAAAGAAGAAAATTTTAAGTAGCACCTATTCACTCTTCCTCTAGGTGCCCATACGACCCTTTCGATGGTAATACCTAAAGTGTGTAAATCCTAGATTCGAATTATCAGTAGTTACCGGTCATAGTCATCCATCTGAGATAATATTATCACATTTTTGTAAGACTATACATGGATTATCTGCTCAAATTTGACATGAAGGTAACAACAATACAAGATAGAAAAGTCACCTCTAAATCGTCTAAATCAAGACTTCGTACCTTCTAGTCTAAGCTTTCACTATGTCTGAAAACTGTCATGTTGTAAGCAAATCATGCAAACAGTTAACAATAACAAGGAAATGTGTTCGGTTAATAATTAGGCAATCAAGGAAGAAATTGGGTCACTTTTTTAAAATTTCGTACACCAAATTCTCTTAGTTCCTATTTTTGGTTGCAGGTCCGAGGCCTGAAAGCAACAGAAGATAAATGTTTTTGGTTGCAGGTCCGAGTCTGATCACATTATCGGATGATCTATTGCATCGAATTTAGACAAATTATTGGCCTTACAAAAAATACAAGATAAATGCATTTGGTTGTATACACATCATATGGAAGCTCTTTGACCATATCCATAATTGAAGATCTTGTAATTAATATGAAGTACTCACATCTGTTAATTAATATAGAATAATCCCCTATCAAAATAAGCACAAAATATCTTGATCCAATCTCTACTATCAATATAAATAGAGAAGATTACCTGTTATTTTTCTCGCTACTACTCAACCTTAACCACCAGATCCAATCCAAAACCGCGACGAATCCTCATAGGCAACAAGGTATGATCTGAGGCCGCGCGTGGCCAATTTCCTTGCCAAGCCTCTGTCACCCTCAATCCCGTGCCCTTCGACGTCGCATCCTAGAATCCTTCACGCTCGGGAACCAGGGGTATCGGCATCTGCGGCGTCGCATGGCACATCAGCATCGGAAGCACGAGAGAGCAAGCGCAGCTGGCGCCTGTTGGCAGCAACGAGGGCCTCACTGAAGGGCACGACGACGTGGCTTCATATGTTCCATCGCCCCGTTCTTCGATGACACAATCGAAGGAGAGCCGCCCGGCCACCGCCACGATCTGGTTCGGCAGCACGCCCAGCTGCCACATGCCTAGAATGATCTCCCACACCCCTCTCCAGCACAGACGAGTGCAGCATGGTGGGGGTGTCCGGCGTGGCCGGGGCTGCAGTGGTGCTCTCGGTGAACCCGTCGACAAAGTGGAAGCCGCCGGCCACGCAGATCCTACCGCGAGACGGCGCACGTGAAGTCGGAGCCCGGGAGGAGCACGCCGAGGCTGGGGTGCGGCTTCGGAAGACTATGGTGCCATGGCGCAGGGCTGGCGGCCGGAACGAGGCGGTGAGCTTTTTTGCTATGGATACGGGAGGGGTGAAGTGGGAGGGAGGGGCAGGCGGCATGGCGTGACTATGGAGGACGGTGAGAACAGCCGCCGGTGATATCCATGGGGAAGAAGAGGGGTGAGCAGTGGGAGGGAAGGGCAGGCGGCGGGGCGTGACCGGGGGCCTGGGGCGGTGATGGCCATGGGGGAGATGATTTGCGGGCAGTGACAAGTGAGGTTTTTTTTGGGGAAGTGACGAGTGACTAGGGAGAGTAAGGTTGCACTGTATTGGTACAACAATACAGATACACATTGTATGGTACAAAATTTTCGTTTTTAAGACATATCTCTAAAAATTCTATTTATATTTATATTTTATTATGTACTTGTTTAGATTAAGTAAACTTATGGAGAAAATAGACTCCGACATGACGATGTTGGAAGGGAACAAAATTTCAACGAGTTTGACGCAATCAAAAGAGGTGCAACGAGATAATAGTCTTTTCATATTTAACCGCATGATCTATATTACAATATTTAATTTTTTATGTCTGATGTATGTTTCATGTTTGTAGATCATGCACGAAACAGATACAACTATTGTCGTCGCTTAGAACAAACCTATAGACATAGATAACGACGCGATGTTGGTGGAAGAGATAGAAAACTCATCGAGTTTTACACGGTCAAAAAAAGTGATTGTCTTTTTTTCGACCATATGACACACTTTCAAATTTATACTTAATTTTTTCTTCGATATATATTCCACGCTTGAAGACCATGGACGGGACAGAAACAAACATAGATATTATCGATGCTCCGAAAGAACCAACTGACATAGACGACGATCCAATGTTTGTGGAAATGACATAACAATCCAAGGAGGTAATTGCATTTTTATATGCATGTTACCACCGCACTTAAAATTTATTTTGACTATTTTTTAGCTTTGCCCGATAGCGGTAGTATAAGTGATGTTTTGTTCCAATAAGAGGAAGATGATTCTTGAGTCACATTGGTCAATCATGTCCGAATAGATGTTTGTATATCGGTAGTATAAGTGACGATTCTAGAGAATTTGCATCTGTTCTATTTTGTAATATTTTGGAATTTAAGGTTACTTTATTATATTTATGTTATTTTACCATAAAAAAATAAACTTTTTGAGACTATAGAAACATGACTTTTTTATTTCTTTATTACTAATGCTTAACTTTTTTCTTTTAAGGAACATAATAAGATTAAACGTGTTGTTTCAAACCATCTAAATGCCTAAGTATATAAAAGCACACATATGTCAGTTGGATCGACTTTTGCAGGTTGTCAACGTTCCAAAAGAAACCACCGCCTTAAGTCCTGATGTGCGATATAATAAACCGAAGAGAGCAAACACAAAGGTTATCCCTAGAGGTAATCAGTTATGCTCTAGTTATTTTTTTTATTTTTGCTAGATTACTTCTTAACTAACTGATCTTACATAATTATATATTGAGATAGACTAAGTTTGTACCACTGAAGATCTTGCTACTATTGAATCAATCATGTCCGCACCTAGGAAAACTAAGTTCATGGACATCAGTGACACGGAACTGTCTAATGACAACTTGGCATGTCTTACACGTAAAGATGCATTCTTGTCCGATGGCGTAAGTCAACAACAGAAAGCATACTCCTTACCAATTAATATCTAAATAATTGTATTGAACTTAACTTTATTTTATATGTAAAATTGTAGGTGTTGAATGCGTACATATATTGTATGAGTGCATGTGATCATCTATTGGATAGAACAGATAGAAACGCCTATCTAGACAACACTTTTGTTTCTATAGTCTTAAAACTAGACAAATCACAACATCACCGCACCATAAAACGGTTGCATCCTTATTTGAAGCATGATATGGTCAGAATTAACTCTCTAGATATATATCTCATTAAATATGTTTTGAACAAGTGTGTTTCTTAATTTTCTAATATAATATATTTACTTCAGGTCTTTCTACCAATAAATATTAGTAAGACCCACTGATACTTAGCAGTCATCAATGCAAAAGAACGTTTGATCCAAGTATTGGACTCACTCGGTGCTGGAATGAGTAGAAGTGACCTCGATCTTGTGGTAAGTGTCTATTGACTTCAATTTTCTACTGGCATTATGTTCGCCACAATATCTAATAAATTTTTCTCATTTAACAGTTGCATGGACTTGAGAAGCACCTGAAGTCCGCATCTCATTTGAAGGACTTTGACAAGGGCACAAAGTAGCAGGATCTCAATGCCACAACATGGCCAGTGGTAGAATGTTTTCAATAACGTGTCCAAACCGATGGGTATGTCGAAACTCATTAGAATGTCAAATTGATTTTTTAAATTTGGTGTATTTATATGTGAAAAAGTAGAGAACAATTGCATTAGCTCCAGTATACATGTTTCCATAGTTCATTTACATTTATTTATCTATCTATATGAAAGACTAAAAAATTTAAGCATAATTTTGTAGTTCATCATACGGGTTATTCATGATTAATTATATGGAATATTGGAAATGCAATATGTTATCTGATCATGTCACGCACATATGTTGTTTTTCTTTATGATAACACATTAATATTCGCTTAAATCTTACTTAAATATTTTTGAATACTATTTTGTAGGTGGATATGAAAAAAATTCGTCAAAAATTAATCGTTATATTGATAGACTCGAAACTAAATAAGATAAAAGGAAAGCTAATATAGAATATGACGGATTCTAATTGTATGATCGTGGAGGGCCTAAAGCGACTAGATTCATCCGATGGAGCTAAAAACAAACATCTTTTTCGAGTCCACATCGTGTCCAAAAACCCACGTAAATTAGTTGATGAGCTTTGCAAACACATCATGTCCATTCGAGATGCTAAGCATTTGGAGTAAGCAACATGTTAAGTTTTTTTAATAATATACATTTGTTATGATTTTATCATTCTTAATATTTTCCTTACGGAAAGGAATGGATGCGAAGCTCCAAACCGTATCCAATAGGCTTGAGTCTTAAGAAAATTCAAGACATACTCGGGATGGACAAGCCTATGGACAATGAATGTTTCAACTAGACTATACACATAGTGGCATGCCACGAGATCATACAGCTCGTAGATACGAATGTGCACTACATGGATTTGCGTTTTTTGTAAGTTACTATAATCTCATAATTTTATTATTATCACTATGTTTTTAAACTTTTTTTTCCTAAACATCGATGGTCGATTCGACACGAGGTCACAAGTGGCGTAAAAAGCCAAATATCCAAACTCTCACAACGTTGTTCGATAGTTGGTCTGGGACATACTACAAAATCTCTTCACATAAATTGGTAAAGATATTTCACTTGTCCATCGTTGTCCAGTTATATGTGTTTCTAATGGTTGTCCATTTGAAGGTTTTGCTTCCTTATGCATCCATGGGCCATTTTACTTTGTTCTCCATCGACAAGCATGCCTCTTCTGTATCCGTTTTCGATCCTCTCCCTGCATTGCCATCGCCGGAAAGTAAAATGTGTCGATCTCACAACATGCGATTAAAGCTACAAAGAACTAGAATCTATCTAGACGAAGCAATCGGATTAGCACAATCCGGTTGGGAAGGTGATATATTTTCCTAGCCACGTAGATCACCAGTTGGTATTCCAGAAAGTCCAGAGTATCTCTTAAAATAATCCCATGTGTTTTCTTTGCCTTTTACTATTGCATAACATAATATCGAGTCATCCATATACATAAATGCGTCTGGTTATTTTATTTTTTACATTATACTTTCGTGGAATGGTAAAGAATTAGTTCATCCAATATGCACGGTGTGTATTTTACCTTTCACCTATTTATATTTTCCATATAAAAAAGACCAAGTCTAATGACACGTATGCAGAATGTTTATGAGTTGGGAAAGAAATTTTTGGTGCACTTACTCAAGTATCATAAAATTGAAGCAGAAGAGAATATCTTAAACATTGCCTGATAATATCTAATGAGTATGAAGGAGTAGATATTATTATATTAGTTAAGTAGTCTGGGTGCTTATTTCATATTTGAATGACATCAAGTTATACTTCAAACATGTGAAATACTATGAGTTTGGATATCATGTGGCTGTTTTTCATACATATAATTTTTGCATGTACTATCTATACTATCTATAATTTTTTTGCATGTACTATCTAAACTATTAAACTGCCAGGGGCAAAAGCGTCCATCTGCCTTGAAAAGACGTTTTTTCCCCTGGCAGTTCAAAGAAATAACACCACTTGCCACCGCCAAAATACCTGTTCGAGAAAGGAAAAATATCCCCAAATGTCGCCTGCGGTCGACCATTGCGAGCGGATCTGGCGGCGGTCCTACTCAATGCCCTCCCCACCCACATCGAGGATGCGATGGCGTCAGGCGACGGGGTCCTGTTTTGGGTCGTGTGGGAGCTCGTCTAGGGTGGCGGAGTAGGCGGGGGCTAGCAAGACGGTCCAAGGCGGCACCATGGAGGAGGGCAAGGTCGTGGAGGGCTGGCGGCGCTCGATGGGTGTCGAGGGGAAACAGGTGGAGGGCGTGGTATGATTTCGTCGTCTGCCGCCGAAACGCCTCGCCGTCGGGGATATTCCCCGTCTTCCTCGATCTCCGTTGGCAAGGCCGACATGGAGTTCGTCCTGGTCTCGATGTTCTCTGCAGATTACAAGTAACAACTCGGGGGTGGGGGGGTGGGGTCTACTCAATTCGTGTGTCCCGACACGTCTCTTACTGCAATGTTAAAGTAGCTGCCTATCTTCTTGGTGAGGTTCTTGGTGAATCTGAACAACGAGACGGTCACCGTGGATCTAAAGAATGGCACCACCATCCATGGAACCATCACCATTATGCAGACCTGGGCGGCGGCGTCTTGTAGGCAGCATTCTGGTGACCGGCCGGCGATGGAGTTAACGGCGGCACGCTGGAGGTCAGCGGGCGGGACTCGGTCCGCTGGCGAGCACATGACTAGGCGGGAAAGAAGGGCATGGCGCCGGCGGTGACATTAGGAAGAGCACGGGGGCCTCCGCCTGCACACATGCAGCAAAGTCATCACATGGTCCGGGAAGAGGTCTAGGAGGCGATGTTGGATTCCTCGAGTTGATTTCAGCTATGGAGGTTCTGAGAATTTTTGTTTGCATCCAAGAGGCGTTGGCTACTTAGCTTAGGGCACATACAATGCAGGTGCTTAGGAGAGGCGGTAAGAATCTAATCCCGGCAGTTTCCGGCCGTTTCGTGCAAGTTTCTGACAGTTTTGGTAGCGTCGATGAAAAAGCAAGCGTCGACGTATGGGTATATAGCCAAAAGATTTGGCTCGGAAGAGAGTCCGACGCTTGCTAGACATGGTAACTAACTTTTTAAGCGTCCTAATAAGAGGCCAGCATAGTACATGCCCTAACAGCAACGAGTTAATTTCCCCTCAAAACAACTACTTCCTCCAACCCATATTAGTTTGACTTAAATTTGTCTAGATACGGATGTATCTAGCACTAAAATTTTTCGTCTAAACTTTACAAAATAGCAGATTAGAGGACATACTGGGTTTGTACATAGAAATTGTTTAATCAGATTTTTTTTACAGAGAATCATCAACTCTAGCTCAAATTTTGGTCAGTTTGGACACAACCATGGTTATCAACACGGTAGTATCTCAAATCTTAATGCATCTGTAGCTAATCCATTTGAGGACAACATGGAGTTTGGAGTTTTTACGTCATTCTGCTTGTTCATTCTGCTTGTTCTCTATTGGGAAAACAGAATGCAGTGGCGAATTATGCGCCTGCAAATACCTGGTCATGTAAAAAAACTTTCTCAAATTTTGTCTAATATAACAGCTTTGGCACAACTTTAAGAATGCAGCCAGCACTAACTTACCAAATGGTTGCTCATGTTGCAGACTGCAAGATAGTGCTACATTAATTTCACTGATGAGCATGGAGTTGTTGACAAATAGTTCTCTGGTAGTTTCGATCGCTTACAACTTAAGTATTTTTCTGCCAAATAGAAGTATGAAACATGTATGCTTAGATGGATACTTTCAAGCAAGGACAAGAAAATGCCGGAACAAACAAAACTCCAAAAGAAACACGTATGCAACAAATACGCCACTAAGCGGTACTTAGACCTGAATCTTATTTCTGCTCATTCTCTTACACTGTGTTCTAGAATGTTCATTGTTACTTCATTCTTTAACAAGTTTGGTTGTATAAATAAAGAACCATATTAGGACGTGAAAACCATTATAGTTTCCAGATTTATTCATGACCGAATGGACTGTGCACTCGAGTTTAGCCTCAAGCCCAAGGCCACCAGATCCTTAATCAGCTACATTGATGACCCAACCATGGCATTAAGAGAGTAGCCTGAGATCAAGGCCACCGAGCTAACAAAGAACTAATTGTCTCTTATGATCGGTGGCTTTGTTTCACTTAGTCCTTTTTAAAGGTCATCTTTAAAGTCTGGCACATCAACGCCATGACGACCTTTTGGAGTTGGTAAATTTGCATAACTTTGTAATACGCTACGCTTAGGAATATGTTATAAGATGAAATTATATGTGGGTCGATTGTGAGGTGGCAACCCATGCCAATTGGCCTAAAAATATACAATGTTGTCATACGATGTCTACTTGATCATGACATGTTATATGGATTTGTTCGTGACATGCCCAAATACCCAGCTGATGCCAATTGGCATAAATTATATGTGCGTCTATTGTGAGGTAGCAAAGCACGGGCATTTGTACTAGTACCATTCCTAAGGCAATCCATGGCGATGATGAGGCGCAAACACCTAGCTGATCAGCAATCTAAATCTCATTCTAAAGGGCAATTATTTTTGAATGTGAATCCCATTCCGAAGGGCGATCCGAGCGATTGATGAGGCGCAAGCGCAAATACCCAACTGATGAGCAATGCAAATCTGATTCCGAAGGGCAATTATTTCTGAATGTGAATCCCACTTTGAAGGGCAATCCGTGGCGCTGATGAGGCCCAAATACCCAGCTGATGGCAATTATTTCTGAATTCCTCGGTTTCGGTGGATCGATTCATATCTTTATGCCCCATGGTCAATTTCGCGCAATGAGTTTCACAATTTTCGGATAATCTGCCAGAAAGAAATAGACGAACTTAAATTTTGTCAGGGGAACGATATCGAAGCGGAAGTCTCAACGCATCTGAGGAACCCCTCCAAGCTCGCCGCCGACGACCCGCGCCGCCCCTCCCACGCGGCCGCCATCGCACCCGAGATCACCCCGGCATTCCTCCTCATCTCGTCGCCCTTCTCCGTCTCCCCCATCACCGTCCCCAAGGCCTCCGCCACGGCCCCCCTCGCCACGGCCGAGCTGTCCATGTTCCCACGCGCTACCTCCACGCAGACGCCCCACTCCACCACCAGCTTCGCATTGAAGAACTGCTCGGCCCCCAGCGGCCACCCGATCAGCGGGACGCCGTGGCACAGGCTCTCGAGGATGGAGTTCCACCCGCAGTGGCTCATGAACGCGCCGGTGGACGCGTGCGCCAGGATCCGCACCTGCGGCGCCCAGCCGCGCACCAGCAATCCCCTGTTGGCCCTGGCCGTTCGCTCCTCGAATCCGGCCGGGAGCCACTCGGGCCTGAAGCCGTCCGTCGCGTCGAGACCCAGCGGAGGACGGAGCACCCACAGGAACGGCCGCCCGCTGGCCTCCAGCCCCAGCGCTAGCTCCATCATCTGATCGGCGTTGATGGTGTTCTGCGACCCGAAAGATATGTATAGTACCGAGCGCGGCGGACGCGCGTCCAGCCACCGGATGATGCTGGAATCGTCCTGCGACTCCGACGCTGTCGGCGCCGCGAGAATTGGCCCGATTGGCCATGCTTCGACGCCGAAGTTTCTACTGAGCATTTCCAGCCCGGAGGACTCGAGATCTTGGACAGTGTTGACCAGGACCGCGTCCGTTTTCCGGCAAAACGTGATGACCCGCCGGGAGTAGGCCGTCCAGGGATCCGCCCCGGTCGCCGAGAGCATGTACCGCGGGATCTGCGTGCGGTGGAGGACGACGCTCGGGAAATCGGGCAGAGGAACTCGTCCCCGGCGGCGGCGAGCGTGTGCGGGAGGTGCTCCCACACGGAGAAGAAGACGGAGAAGCCGAAGGCGCCGCCGGTGAGGAAGACGGCGTGGAACGCGCCGCGGGCGCGGGCGACGTCGGCCGTCCACGCGAAGAAGGCGTCGGCGATGATGCAGACCGGGGACCGGATGCCGGAGATGAATCCTTCGAAGGCAGGGCGCAGGGACTCGGACGCCTGGAAGAAGGTGATGAACTGGTGCACGTGGAGGTCCGCGAGGGACTCGGCGCCGGGGGGCAGGCCGTGGTCGGCAGGCGCGAAGGGCAGCGCGTGGAGGCGGATAGGAGGCGTGGTGGCGGGGATGGAGAGGCCAGCTAGGAGGCGCGGGGTGGAGACGAGGGTCACGGTGATGCCCGGGCGCAGATCGTGTAGGAGGGCGGCGAGGCGGAGGAAGGCGGGGATGTGGCCGCGCGCGAGGAAGGGGAAGAGGACGACGTGCAGGCTCTCTGCTTCCTCGGACGCCATAGCCTGACGGGGATGTGTTGCTAGTGGTGTGGGCTGACTCTGTCGGCTGACTGATGCTGCCGCTGCCACTGCACTGAAATTCCAACCAGTCAAAAATGTTGGTGCCGAAATTCGGATTTAACTATGACGAGACGAAACAAGATTTTGGCATCGGAATACCAAGTTCTTCGCTCGCGTTCCCAAGCCGTGTTTTCAGACGAAACGAAAACGGCGTTTGAATATTCGAATTTTTATCGTTTTCGTGGACGAGAGCTCGGCAAAAGGTGTTCGACAGAAGTACAACCAACAAGTCCGGTGACAAATTATTACAGAACTAGATAAACGGCCCGACCATCAGTCGTCGACGGGGATAGGCTCCTCCGACGTGGACGATGCGGCGGGGTTAAACGTCTCACCGGCGGACGCTGACTGGTTGGAGGAGGTGGAACGTAGGCCGAGGGAACGGCGACTGGTTGGAGGAGGTGTAGGCCGAGGGAACGGCCGGCCTCAGGCACGCCATCGTCGCGCGGGACGTTGCCTCCTGCTTCCCTCTCATCGCCTGCTCCTGCTCCTTGGCAAGCTCCTCTGCCTCAGCAAGCTGCCTGAGCTCGCCCTTTCCTTCCTCTTCTTGCGGCCGCCCGACTCAAACCTCCTCTTCTGCACAATGGTCAGCCACTCGGCGTTGGACATGCCGTCCGGCCTCGCCGTCGGCTGGTTCCTCGCCTTTTTCCCGTTTACCGAGGTTGGATCTAGGTTTGACGAAACTCTTGCGCGCATGGCGGTGGACAGGAGCTTGGCGAATCGACTAAGTCGAGGAATGGGAAAGAAAGACAGAGGAAGAAGGAAAGGACGGAGTTTGGCCTTTAGTCGCCACAAAAGGGCCCACACCGCTGCTTCGTCCGGATTTCAAGTGCGTTCGAGATCTTCGAATGGTTTAGAAAGTCCGGACCAAAGTTGGTCAATTCGAATGAAACTAGAGTCCGAACACGACTAGGCCAATTTTCGTTGTGGACCTAAAATTCGCCCTAGGATCGGAAGCCAAGTGGAGATGCTCTAACAATACATAAACTAAGTTCCCAACTAAGTTAGATCTTGAGGAAGTTCATCGGGAATGCACTGGACCTGGACTACAATCTACTGGTTAGAATCAAGTGAGAATACACTATGCACAGAAGCAGCGGGGCAACGATGGAACATGCGCACAGAGGAAACATGTGAGAATTATTGGTCAATCAG
This sequence comes from Avena longiglumis, assembly GCA_030063025.1. Classification (NCBI taxonomy): domain Eukaryota; kingdom Viridiplantae; phylum Streptophyta; class Magnoliopsida; order Poales; family Poaceae; genus Avena; species Avena longiglumis. The sequence continues at coordinate 83,814,680 of CP125976.1, forward strand.
CTTACATTGTGATTGTGAATGAACAGCTCAAGGGATATTCAGAGTACCACGTTTCACCAAAAGCACATTCAGATTTCATCATTCATAAATATACTAAACCTAAACCTAACTATGAGGCACACGACACCAAGTCCAGGGAGAACTCTGGCTTAACTACTCCAGGTTACCCTCAGAACTCTGAAACCTTCTTCGGACTTCCAGAGACTAACATACAGAACGACACAGTATCAGTCAGTATTATTTACCTCCCTACAAAATAACAACAGAAAGAATGAGGTGCAGGCTCCCAAAAGGCCAAAACTCCTACCATTAGTAACAACAAGGGAGCAACTGGCAGCATTGCCTTCACTAACTGAACTTATTATAGATACATCACGAACTATCCTTCTTTGAAGAATCATCAGAAGCAGGCGAGGAGGATGCAGAGCTCACCCGGGCCCTGTCTTTAGACTCGCTTAGCATAACTACAACATGCCGCATCGGCGGTCTCTCGTACGGCGACAGATTACTACACAGCAAAGCGATTTTCAAGACCTCGATCATGTGATCGACGGCCGCTCTATCTTCCAGATCCAGATTACTATCGAGGATCCCTGGACCCAGAGTGTTATCCCTGATGTAATTCTTCGCCCACGTTACCAGGTCGCCCCCCAGTTCTATTGGTTGAACGGGAGCACGGCCGGTTAGCAGCTCCAACAGCACGACTCCGTAGCTGTATATATCACACTTCTCGGTAACCTTCATGGTGTATGCGTATTCTGATATAAGAATGATAAAGAACTGGATCAGTACTTTGTACAACAGCAAACCACTTGTGTAGTCTATGTTTCAGTGATTGGACTGAAAGTAATTCACTGACTAAAGATTGCCCAACCACAGATTCAGGTAAAGCATACAGGGCACAAGATAAGCAAGGACATGCAAATGGAATTTGTTTATTAGGATGTAGAGAAAACTGGAGACTCACCTGGTGCAATATAGCCATATGAACCAGCAATTGCAGACATCGACTTTGTGTATGGCATGTCAATCACCTTGGCCAACCCAAAGTCACCAACATGAGCTTCAAAGTTCTCATCGAGCAAAATATTATTGGATTTGATATCACGGTGGATGATCCGAGGCTTGCAATCATGATGCAGGTATGAAAGCCCTTCAGCTGCCCCAAGGGCTATCATGAAGCGCGTCTCCCAGTCGAGCGAAGAAGAAGATGGTCCATGAAGCAGCTCTCCAAGGCTGCCTCTTGACATGTACTCATACAGCAAAAGGTTTGCACCCTGGTGATAGATGAAACCGTATAGCTTCACGATGTTACGATGTCTTATCTTTCCAAGAGTCAGGATCTCTGCACGGAAACTGTTGTCTGTGTTGTTTCCTTCCCTGTTGGAAGCCAGCTTCTTGACTGCAATTATCTGTCCAGGCTTCAGGACCGCTTTGTATACAGTTCCACAAGCTCCCTGTCCAATGACATAACTATCATCAAAATTATTTGTAGCAGAGACCAATTCCTGAAATGTATATGCATCCTTCGCTGAGACAGGAATGTTTGACCCAGCAGAAAGAATTTGCTTGTCCTGCAAAGGAGCTACTGTCTCTAGTGGTTTTCTCATATGGTGCAAAAGTAGGGCAATGAGAATAAGTGAAATTCCTCCGATAATGGCAGCAACAATTGCTATGATCTTGCCCATAGGGCGACTGACTGAGTTGGATGACTGGGAAGAAGAGGGTGACTCAGACCCACACTTTCCAAGTTGTCCACCGCAGAGTCCTCTGTTTCCAATAAAGCTGGTCACAACCATGTTGTCAAAAAGTGGCACAGAGGGGAGAGGACCAGTGAGATCATTGTAGGAGACATTGAGCTGAAGCAAACTTGACAGGTTTACAAATGTATCAGGGATTTCACCTGTCAGCTTGTTATTATTGAGAAACAAATTTTCCAATAATGCAAGGCCACCAAGTTCTGATGGTATGTTGCCAGAGAGATTATTGTAGCTCAAATTCATGGCAATCTGCAAGCTTGAGAGCAGGCCCAATTCCTTTGGTATACCACCAGAGAATTTATTGCCACCAATCTGCAGTGCTGTCAAATGTGATAGTTTATGAAGAATACGTGGGATATGACCAGATAATCTATTATCAGAGAAGGAGAGAAGCTCCAGCTGAGGTAGTCTGCCAACTTCATTTGGCAATGAACCCTCAAAGCTATTCTGGCTGAGGTCAAGACGTTGCAACATTGTACAATTGAATATCTCCAGCGGTATGCTTCCTCCTAGTCTATTGGATGAAATATTGAAGACAACAAGCTTTGACAAATTGCCTATTTCTCGGGGCAACTCAGACGTGAAATAATTATTTGCAAGGTCAAGCCTTTGCAAAGCCTTGCAGTTCCCTATCTGAGGAGGAATAGGGCCATTGAACTTGTTCCGAGCCAGCTCAATTGTTGTCAAATTCACCAGATTGCAGAGATCAGTAGAGAAGCTTCCTGTCAGACTGTTGTCACTGAGACGAAGCTGCACCAAGGATTTACAGCTGCTGATTCTATGGGGTATGTTCCCAGACAACCTGTTAGACCCCAGATTCAACAAAATAAGGTTTGACTGCCTGCAAAGGTCTCGAGGTATCTGTCCTGTAATGTTGTTGTTTGAGAAATCCACCACCCAAAGTCGACTGTAGATGCCAAACCTTGGAGGTATGTCGCCTGATAGCATGTTGTTGAAGAGTTGCAACTGGATTAGCTTACTCATGTACTGAAATCCAGCTGGAATCGGGCCAGTGAGTGAATTGATCGACAGATCAAGCTTACTCAAGTTCTTCAATCCACACAACTGCCTGGGAATAAATCCAGTAAGCTGGTTTTGGAAGAGGTAGAGTAGGTACAATCCTGGTATGTTGCCTAATTCCGGTGGAATCCCTCCCGTTAAGAAGTTCTCTGAAAAATCAATCTCTTCGGCACGAGAAAGACTTCCAATTTCAGATGGAATTGTACCATTTAAGGAGTTCCTGTAAAGGTACAGCTTCTGAAGGTACTTGAGGTTTCCAATTGTTGCAGGTATAGGGCCAACCAGATCATTATCATAAAGTGCAATTGTGGTGAGATCTGTACAGTTCCCGATCTCCGGAGGAATAGCACCAGAGAGCTGATTTCCCCACAGTATTAGGTCTGTCATCAGACTCAACTTCCCAATCTCTTTAGGCAAAGGCCCTTCTAACTTGTTCTGCGCAAGACCAAAAACGGTCAGGTTACGGCATTCACCTATCTCGGCAGGAATGTTGCCAGATATGAGATTCTGCCCCAGCCGGATACTGTTGAGGTTCTTGAGCCTGCCAACAGAATGTGGTATAGAACCAGAGAGATTATTGCTGTACCCTACCAAGTCCCTAAGCGACGCCATGTCGCCGATCTCATCAGGTATTGGACCATGGAGCCTGTTATTGCAGAGATTGCATGTGGTCAGCATGGACAGTCTCCCGAGCTCGGGAGGGATCCTATCTTCAAAGTTGTTGTTATTCAAGCTGAGAACCATCAGTCTCGAGCAATTCCCAATCTCCGCAGGGATACTACCAGAGAACTCGTTGAAGGACAGATCAAGCTGAGTCAGCTGAGCTAAACCACCAATGGCCGCGCCGACGGTGCCCGACAGGTTCATGTTGCTGAGGTTGAGAGACACCACTGCCGGCATGGGCGTCGACGAGCAGCCTACGCCCTTCCACGCGCACGGCGATGGATCCCCCCGGTTCCAGGTGTCGAGGTGGTGGAAAGTGTCGACCATCTGGCTCTTGAGAGCCAGGAGCAGCCAGCCCTCGTGGTTCAGCCCCTGGGAGCCGGAGGCTAGCAGGAAGAGCAGCACCAGGCCGAGGTGCAAACCCCAGGACGCCGAGGCCGTCCCAGGGTCCATGCCTCGCGCAGATCAAGCAATGCTCACAGCTGAAGAATAAGCGAAATGGTTGCTATAGCCTTGTGCATCTCCGCGCCTTGTGTAGAGTTCCTGGAGTGGGATGCAAGCAAAAGAGTCGTGAGAAGATTGCCGCGAGGCGAGAGAAATGCTCGTAATCTGGAACTGGAAAAGATTGCAACGACACAACTATCTGCCTTCGTTTTCAGAGAAATGGACACTGACTGAACGGTAACGGGATAAACACAAGACGGGAATGAAGCAATAAGAATCTCGAATTCAGGAGCGAAGAGGGCACCTCCAAATCAAGAACCTGAAACTGGGAAGAAGCGCTGAAAAGGGACAGGAATCCGAATCGTCCGCTTGCTGAAATGCTAGCGCAGACAGACAAATCGAGAAACCGGAACAGGAGTACCCAGGTACCAATCGCACCATACCCGCAGACGAGCAGAACCCACAATAAGTAAGAAGAATCGAGGCGGGACCGCGACACGGAAGCAACAAATCACGGGAGTTCCCCCGGCCCATCGGAGGGACCCAGGAACTACACCGCGGTGCACCACCGCCACCCCGCCCGCCTGCCCACCCCGGAAACAGATCTGTACAAGGAGCAAAGCTGCGCACAGTAACGCCACCCCCACACCCACGACCACGAGCCAGCAGCGCAGGGAACAGCGCGGAGCACCAAGGGGGGCACGGTAATGCGGACTGACGCAGTTCACGCAGCAAGAGCAGGGTCGGCGAACTCACCGCGTTTTGTTTCGAGCTGTCACTCCCGAGCTCCCGCCGATGCCGCCGCCGCGGCCGCCGGGTTGCGCTCTCTTCCTGCCGTCTCACTCACTGGCCGCGCCGGGCGTATCCGCTGACGGCGGGGATGGAGGAATGGACGAGGAAGAGACGGTCGGGCTCGTCGTCGCCGAGCAGAGAGAGTAGAGAAGAGGAGGGAGGGAGAGGCGGTGTGATGACGGCGAGCGAGCGAGGGAGGTGGAAGCTGGAGAAGAAATTAGCGTGGAGGGGGGCGGAGGGAAGGAAATGGCAGGCAAGCACGCCTGCGAAGGGTAGCAATCGCGGGCGGTCCCTCTCCCCTCGATCTAGCCAGCCTTCCCTTTCTTTTCCTCCTCCCCCCACGCCCCCACCCCTCACTCTCTCTTGCTTTTCGTCCTAATCCGGCGGGCCCCACCCGGCACTTTTGGGCTCTCCCAAACTCCAAACTCCTAACTCCAGTCTTTATTTTCTCTTGTCTCTCCTAATTAACTCCGGTGCTGTAGTTTAGCACTGGACGGCACAGAGTTCTCCGCGGCAGTGACGACGAGAAGGGACAAGCAAATGTTCTGGAGCTTCCGGCCAGCGTAGTACTATCTTTTTTTCTTTTGCTTGGAGAAAAAAAATACTACAAACCGGTAGTAGGAGTATATCTGCTCCTCGAGAAGAGAAAACACTAGGGTAGGGTAATCAGTCTACGGATTTGGATGGGCCATGGAGTGACCGACCGACTGATTGATTGATTGATTGATCTTGTCGTGTCATCACGGGTGAGCTCAGCGGCTGCGAACGCCCACGCGACTGCACGGGTCGGGACGGCGGGGGAGGGAAAGGCAGACGCGCACGTTTGGGTTAAAGAAAGCGTCGTACGCCATCGCCCAGAGTTCATACGCTGGCCGGAACTATTCTTGCCGAAAATTCCGGGGAGATAATCTCGCCGGCTGTGACTCGATGGCCGTGAAGAGCCGAGAAGTTTCACCGTGGTCGGGGCACTGGGGCAGCAGCGCCCTGTGCATTGGGGCGCGCGAGCGAGTGATGAGTCGGGGAGATCGTCGCCAAAAAAGCTGTGCGCCTTTACGTGCGTGCGATGCAGATGCTGCTCTCTAGGTAGGGACGACGAGGCGCTACGTGGAGGCGCACGGACGAGGAGGGTGCCTTCTAGTTTACTCACCACCTACTGATACCGCTAGTCATCCATTTTCTTTTACCTGGATCAATGCGACTGGGGAGACACAAACCGTGAAACCGCGGGAATCTGTCGACGACGCATGTGTGCATCGGCAATTTCACGTGGACCGTACTGGCGTAATCCTCCTTTCGCAAATAAGTGTATTTCTAGTTTTGTTTTAAGTTAAATTTTATTATATTTAACTAACTTTACCAATACTTATGACACCAAATTGATAACATTAGATTTATTTTTAAATATAATTTTATAATATATCAATTTAACGTAATATATATTTCTATATTATTCTATAAAGTTAATCAAATTTAATTATGTTTGACTAAAAAAAAGCTAGAAGTACACTTATTTACGGACGGAGGGAGTACTGCAGTACAGCAGTGCACCTCGTCGACTTGGCCAAGCTTCTTCTGTTAGAGCAAGTCCAGTAGCATCCCAATATGTGTATGTAGGGTCTCTTCTAAAAATGTTTTTTCCTTAAATTTTGCTTACCTCCAGCAGCTACCCTAAATTATCTTTCATATATCATAACCACATATATTCTAATAGGGGAGAGCCCACTTTATCAGTTTTTTTTACCCAATAACACTCATCCACATAGAACCAACATATAGGGGAGACCTCCACTCCCCCAATACATAGGGGAGAAGGAGAGCTGGGTTGGGGGCGCGGATTCGTCGGGGACGTGTATAGAGGAGCTGCTGGAGCCTTGTTTTCCACTCTCTTTCCCCTATATTTCCTATTGGGGTGGCTATTGGGGTCTGCTGGACTTGCTCTTACCTACCTCGGCGAGTTTTCCGACGAATAGTCACCCCCGGACTTAGATGAAATTCAAACATGACAGGCCTCATCCATATTATTTTGGGTATAGTTCCCATCCAGAGTAGACTAAAAAACCGTATCCCGTCATTATTGAAGTATTCGTCGTACTTGTACACCGGTATTTTATCTGGCCAGGTCAACAAAATTCGCGTGTATAAATAAATATAAATATTTCCATTTCCGAGGTATAAAAAGGCAATGTCAGCATCTTTGGCGCGCGCGCGCGCCATGGATCTGATCTTGAAACTCTGTGGACTGTATATTGTATTCTACAACAACGTTTCTGTTGCACCGCATTAACCAATTAGATGACTCTGACTTCCTTTTTTCCAGGGAAAAAGGTCTCCTGAAAGACCGAGGCATCAGCTCGAGAATAGTTAAAAACTGCATGAACTTCGTACACGGTTTTTTTATAACTTATCATGTTTAGATGACACGCGGGGACAGTGGAAAATAGTGCCCTTTGTAAGGCGAGAATTATACCGAGCTACCCATCGCCGCGTTTAGCTCGTCTCTTCACGAGCCTAGCAGACAGCGTAGGGCATCTTCGTTGGGCGACCTAGACGACCAGAGGCTGCCCAAACGTGTGTCCGAACGGTTTTGCGTCTAAATTTGGGCTGGTTTTGGGTTTGGACGGTAGGATCCAAATAGACTGAGCACCCCATTTCAAATCTAAATTTGGGCTAGTTTTGCGCCGGCTCGAAAGTGTGTGTCCGGGTTCATCGTCTTCTTGTCCTCCCGTGGCTGAAAGTCATTCCACCTCAAATCAACCTCCACCCTCTATGCGCCATCGCCGCCCGCTGACGCGTCTATATCGCCATCGCGGTAGCCGCTCTGTCGCCGGCCGTTGTTTGTTAGCCCCGTCAAAGGCTTCTTGCCGGCTCTGGTACCAATTGACACCGTCAGAAGAGCTCGGGAAGTGCATCCGTCCTCGCAGTCGAATTGTGTCTTCATCCCGGTCGCCTCACATTGGCGGGTTCTCTTCTCGCCGCTTTCTTCGAGATCCGGGCAGGCCATTTCGCAAGAGGCTCGACCAGCGTTGAACTGTGACTTTACTACATGTTCGTGTAACATCTTAGGATTAGCACCTAAAAATGAAGATGACACATATGGGTGCATTGCATTCATGCATAAAAAATCCGGAAAGTTTTCGTACAAAACCAAACGAGTGTAGAGGGATCGAGATCTCTCTTATTCTGATAAAAACATCAGAATAAGTGCGATGGATTTCGACATAACCTCTATTGAATCCTTGTGTTTTGAGGGGAAAATAATTCAAACATGACACGTCCATCCGAATTATTTTGGATATAGTCCCCATACAGAGTAGACTAAAAACGTATCACGTCATTATTGAAGTATTCGTCGTACTTTTACACGAGTATTTTATCTGGCCAAGTCAACAAAATTCGTGTGTATAAATAAATATAAATATTTCCATTTCCGAGGTATAAAGAGGCAATGTCAGCATCTTTGGGGTGCGCGCGCCATTTGCTGTATCTGATCTTCAAACTCTGTGGACTGTAGTATATTGTATTGTACAACAACGTTTCTGTTGCACCGCAGTAACCAATTAGAGCAACGCCGAGGAATCCATCAAATCATATATGTAGGAGGGATAATAACTTGACAACTCTGACTTCCCTTTTTCCATGGGAAAATGGTCTCCCGAAAGACCGAGACACCAGCTCGAGAATAGTTAAAAACTGCACGGACTTCGTACACGGGTTTTTTATAACTTATCATATTAAGAGCATCTTCCCTCGGTTCCACGAAGTCATTGCCATAACTATTTTTTTGGACGCCGAAAATTGGTTTAGTCGGGCTCTTAGTTTACCGGTTTTGTCCGGATTTAGCCTAACTTTCGCCGGGAGTCCCTAGCCCGATTTCGGGGCGCCAAAAACATCCTGAAAACGTCGAACGAAACGAAAACGTTGGTGGGCCATGTTAAAATTTACCTTAGAATCATCTAGTCTAGATCAATTCGGTAGCACTTTGTCTATATGAGATCTTGTTCAAGAACTGAGAGGAGAGAAAAGAGATTGGTGAGGAAGAGAGACATATCGAGCCAGTGGGCATGGTAGAGGGCGACGGCGTGAGCGTGGGTGAGCGAGGCGGAGGCGTCGGTGGTGTTTCCCGTCACTCTGCGTGAGTCCTCGATTGGAAGGGCGTTGGGAGTAGCGCACGACGAACCTCGCTAGTTGTGCCACCGGCCCCCACCTCTTTATATACGTGCAAGTGAGGGGGCCCACCAACCGGGAGGTCTGGCGTCCCGATCGGGATGTGGTCAAAGTGCGGTCGAGCCGTTGGGCTCGATCGTGTGAGATCAACCTTACATTCCCCTTGATCTCAACTTTACTTTTAACTTTATACTTTACTCGTTTCATCACGGATCGATGAGAGCATGTTTTATCGTCACAGCTCAATTGCCGATAGAATCAGACAACCACTATATACTTTTCTGTTTTGAAATAAATCCTCTTATTTTTGGGCCTTTGTAGTCCAGGAATCATAGGCTTTCCCTTAATCCCATGACGGCTAAGTGTTCCTTGAACATATTGGGAGGTAAGCCTTTCGTTAGCGGATCCGCAAGCATATCCTTTGTCCTTATATGCTCGAGACTTATAGTTTAATCCCGAACTTTATTCTTCACAACATAATACTTTATATCTATTGACTTTGTAGCATTACTCGACTTGTTGTTATGAGCATAGAATACCGCGGGCTCGTTGTCACAGTACATATTTAGTGGCCTGCTAATGCAGTCTGCCACTCTCAAGTCGGGTAGAAATTTCTTTAACCATAACGTTTTCCCCATGGCCTCATAACATGCTATAAATTTTATATACATCGTAGATGATGCAACTATTGACTGTTTGGCGCTTCTCCATGAAATAGCACCTCCTGCGAGAGTAAAGACATATCCTGTCGTGGACTTTTTATCATTTTTATCTCCCGCAAAATCTGCATTTGAATACCCTCTTATTTCTAGGGAATCTGATCTTTTATATATTAGCATGAGGCATTTTGTGCCTTGCGCATAATGCAAAGCTTTATTTACCATTTTCCAGTGCTCTATGCATGGATTCTCTTGATATCTACTGAGTACCCCGGTGATAAAAGCTAAGTTAGGGCGAGTGCACACTTGTGCATACTGTAAGCTTTCAATGGCCGAAGCATATGGTACTGACTTCATTGGGTCGATCTCATATTGGTGTTTTGGACATTGAAATTTTCCAAAACTATCGCCCTTAACTATGGGAGCAGGTGTGACATTACTCGCATGCATATTGTATTTTTTTAAATCTTTTCACAACATGCCTTCTGCGACAGTCCTAACACTCCATTCTTTCTATCTCGGTGAATTTCTATGCCAAAACATAAGAAACTTTACCAAGATCTTTCATATCAAAATTTGAGGACAAGAACTTTTTTGTTTCTAGTAGTAGACTGACATCGCTGCTAGCAAGCAAGATATCATCCACATACAGAATTAGGAAAATGTATTTCCCACTTTTAAACTTTGCATAAATGCAGTTGTCCTCAACATTCTCTTTAAATCCAAATCTTTTAATTGTATCATTGAACTTTAAATACCACTGTCTACAGGCTTGTTTTAACCCATAAATGGATTCTTTAGGCGGTATCCCAGATGTTCCTTCCCCTCCATGAAAAAACCCTTGGGTTGTTTCATGTAAACATTTTCTTCTAAATCTTCATTTAGAAATGTCGTCTTTACATCCATTTGATGCAACTCTAAATCAAAATGTGCAACTAGTGTCATTATGATTCTGAAGGAATCCTTACATGAGACCGGAGAAAAGGTCTCATTGTAATCTACCCCTTCTCTTTGCGTAAAGCCTTTTGCCACATGTCTTGCTTTGCACTTTTCTACATTCTCATTAGAGTCATACTTTGTTTTGTAGACCCATTTGCAGCCTACTGTTTTGGATCCTTTAGGAATTTCCTCTAAGTCCCAAACATTGTTGGAACTCATTGATTTCATTTCATATTTCATTGCCTCCACTCACTTGGCTGAGTGAGGGCTTCTCATGGCTTCTTCATATGAGGTGGGATCACCTTCCATATGAACTGTTTCTGTGTTATAAACTTTGTAAATTTATTTAGAAATGGCCGGTCTTCTTTCTCTTTTAGACCTTCTGAGTTCGTCAAAGGCTTGTTCAGTTCGTGCCTCAGGTTCTTGAAGGGTTTCACGGCATAGTAAATCAGAAAAAATCTATGGATGCGCACGGGAAAGCCAAGATCTAATCTAGGAGATGCAATCAACAAGAGAGATAGATGAGATCTTCATAACCTTGAAGAAATCGCACAACGGAAACGTTCAACGGAACGTGGGTGATGTAGTCGAACTAGACTTATCCTCCTCGCGATACGATCCAACGCCGCAAGTGACGGCGCCTCCGAGAGATGCACACGTACGGTGCCGCGACGTCTCCTCCTTCCTTGGTACAGCAAGTGGGGTGGAGAGATGGATTGGATCTGCGATGACGGCGTGGTGCTATGGTGGAGAGTTCTGCAGCAGGCTTCGCCACTTCCTGAGAGAGAGAGAGAGAGAGAGAGAGAGGAAGGGCGGCTAGGGTTTGGGGTGAGGGAGGCGCGCCCGCCCACCTTATATAGGGGATGGCCGCCCCTTGGCCCTCCTCCAAGCCCTAGGGCGGTGGCCCCAAGGTGGATTGGCAAGTCTTCCCCTTCTAGAAGGTTTCCTAGGGTTTCCTAGGATTTGGCCTAGCCTATGGGCCTTGTGCCCCGCCCAAAGCAGCGGTAGGGGTTCGTAGCATGGAAAACAAAAATTTCTATCGCATACAAACAAACAAGCCAAGATCTATCTACTAGATTGTAGCAACGAGTCGATGGAATAACTTACCTCGAAGATTCCAAAGTGTTTAACGAGAGCGATTCTCGTGGGTGATGTAGTCGTAATATTCCGATCTCAAGATCGTGTAGACGATCCTTCCGGCTGTGTTCGGCAGCGCTTCATGATCGGTCACACGTTAGATTGATTTAAGACCTTCCTCTCCTTGTTCCAAAGAAAATGGAGGTTGTAGCACTCTCTCGCGATTCCTAGAAGACAACGTCGTGGTACAGGAAGTAGAGGGAGATCATGAGGCTTCGTCTTAAGCCGGAGCGAGTATGGTGGAGTATGAGAGAGCTATTAGTGGTCTAGGGTTTAGACACACCAATTATAAGGCTCTAAACCGAAGGCTAGGGCAGTTAGAAGCTCTAAACCAAAACGGCTATAAACCGGAGGCTTTGGCTAGGGTTTAGATTAGAGGATAGGAACTTGTGTGTCTAGAGGAGGGGGCCCTGCCCCTCCTTTTATAGGTGGGAGGTGCGGCCAAGGGAGGAGTCCCTCCCAACTCGGCCTTGGTGGTGCGCGGCTTGGAGAGGAGGACTCCTCCCCAAGTCGGTTTCAACCTCCTCCTTCCTCTTTCCTCACTTTCTGTTTTAGGCTTGACTTTCAAATCGGCTTTGACTTTTCAGTTTGGGATTCAATTTAATCCTTTATTTGGAACAGCGAACACTTAGTACATGATGCAATCATTCCAATATGCAATGACACATTCATGTACCCTTCCCTCGGAGTCTTGGGACATTCCGAACCTTCTAGAACATTCGATGAAAACAGGAATCATTTCCGAACTCAAACGGACTTTCCTTATATGAATCTTATTCTCCGGACCATTCCGGATCACCTCATGATATCCGGATCCCATCAGTCTCCGAACAACATTGGTCTCTTTCTCATAATACCATAACTACTCAAACAACGTCGAATCCTTAAGTGTGTCTCCCTACGGTTCGTGAATTATGCGGACATGATTGAGACACTTCAACAATAACCAATAGAGGAATCTGGAAATTCATATGGCTCCCACATATTTCTCACGATTACTTTTGCGATCGAATGAACCACTTACATACGATACCAATTTCCCTTTGTCTCACGATAGTTTACTTATCCGAGGTTATGATCGTCGGTATCTCTGCATACCTAGTTCAACCTCGTTCTCGATAAGTACTCTTTTCGTTCGTGATATGTGATCCCTTGTGAGCCAGTCACATGCTTGCAAGCTAATTGGATGACATTTCACCGAGAGGGCCCAGAGTATATCTATCTCATCATATGGATGGACAAATCCCACTCTTGATCCATGTGTTTCAACCAATACTTTCGAACACTCAATGCCACCTTTATAGCCACCACATACGGTGGTGTTTGATGACATCAAAGCATCCATCCGGAAAAGGTGATATGCATGATCTCATGGTCGAAGGAATTAGGTTACTATGTATCAGAAAGCATATAGCAACTGAACTATTGAAATGACTTGATCTTTATGCTACGCTTATCTATAGGAGTATGTCCATCACATCATTCTCCTAATGATATGATCCTGCTGTTAATAACATCTCTATGTTCATGATCAGGAAACCATGATCATATATTAACCAACAAGCTAGTTTAACAAGAGGCTTTACCAGGGACTCTTATTTTAGTTTACAAATCACACAAGTATTAATGTTTCCGGTTAATACAATTATAGCATGGTATGTAAACATTTATCATAAGTGTGAAGATATGATAATAACCACTTTATTATTGCCTCTTGGGTATATCTCCAACAGTCTCCCACTTGCACTAGAGTCAATAATCTAGTTTCAAACCTTTGTGTATTCAACACCTATGGCTTTCCGGTGTTGTATGTACACGATTGCTAGTGGTCAACTGATCTCCGGATCTGACACTTCCAGGTCCGTGTGTAATTGCATGTCTTTGCGTCTCTACGCATCACTCATTCTCTAATGAGATAGCTTTGTATAAATTTGGTCCTTTGGTGAGACCTTTAGTTCTTTAGGGTTAAAACATGTTGATAATATTGTCGCACAATATATCTTCATAGTACTATCCCGCTGTGAACTACACCTAGTTTGATAACAAACTACTTGGCACAAATGCCCTCTTTAGCTGCTATAGTAGCAGTCATATACTTAGCCTTTTGTTGTAGTATCTGTCACAATGTCTTAATTTTGGAACTCATCCAAATCCATTATGGAACTTACTTTCCATTATATTGTGCCACCCTTAGTTTAGATTGAGATAAACTTAATTTGTATTTTGTGACAAAACTAGTATCAATGTAGTACTTTTACAATGAACTAACCATCTATTTGTCACTTCTACAAATAATATACTCTTAGTTCTTCCAAAAGATCATAAGAATATCCTTACTATTGTCCAATGATCTTCTTATGAATCATTCTGGTATATGCTCATAGCATAGGACATATCTGGATTTGTACATATCACAAGATGATTGATATAAATATTCTTTGTGATTTCATACATCAAGTATCAATCTATACTTGAATCTTTGTTTCACTTACTGTGTCAATACACTTGAATATATCATCAATATTGAACTCATTCAATCCTTTCTGCGACAAGAACCTTTCTTGCGTTTCTATATTAAACTCATTCAATATCTCATCTATGTACTTGAGCACAACCATATTGGCGCCTATTAATGCCAATTATTTGGTTTTGCCTAAGTCTTTCATCGGGATGAAATTCTTAATATGTGTTAATAAAAGATACATTATTTCCAATCAACAATATGTCTTCCACATAATGTATTAGAAACATGTCTTCGCGCTCCCACTTAATTTCTTGCAAACGCAAGCATCTTCATTGTCTCTGATGAATTAAAACTCTTTTAATAATTTCATTATAGTGAAGATTCCAACTCCGTGATGCTCACTTCAACCATTGAAGTTTGCATATACTTTTAGCATCCTCTGAATTTACAAAACCCTCTGGACCGTGTTATGCACATGTCCGAGGTAACGATTCTATTAGAAGAACTTGTTTTGTTTATTCAACTACCATATAACAAAATTATATGTAGTGGTTGCTACATTAATCCGTCTAGACTAAATATCACTATGAAAGATCAAATCTTGTCATAGTCAACCTTTGAACATTTTGTGAACTCCTTCCCAACATGTCGACTATTTCATAGATGTGAAACATCCATGTATATTTCTTTATAGATCCAAACACAACTGTAAGGTCTTACACCTTTCTTGAGGGTCCTTCAAGTTCAAAACTTGATTTCACGTGTATGGAACTATCACGGATTTTATGGCTTCAAGCCATTTAACGGAGTCAGGGCTCATCATCGCTTCTTTGCATGCACTATGTTCATTATTCTCAAATAATGATTCAACCCTCAAATCTTGGTATTTGATTGTTTACTCGACCTACTTGGTTCAATAGAAACTTAGATTTCCGTGACCATAACCCTTGAGGTACGTGAGCCATGAGCATTGTTGCTGCCTCCGGAACACTTTTCGGTGATGCGCAACTCTGCACATATAGCTAAGGTTCTTTTAACCTTATCAAAGTTCTATTGTCCTCCCACTTAACTTTTCACGAAAAATTCCTTCTCAAAGAAACTTGACGTTCTAAGCGACAAACACTTTTGCCTCCTGTGTTATGGAGGAATACTTAACAGTTATACAAAGACAGGTTCATCCGACTTTGGTTGCAAAACATCTTTCTTATGCATAACATACCAACGTTTAAGAAAGGGCTACTTGGGTTTAATCCCAAACCATAACTTTATATGGTGTCATTTCAGCGGATTATGATGGAGCTCTTTTCAGTGGAAAACGGTAATCTCTAAAGCTTTTAATCTTTAAAATACAATGGCAGTTTTATGAATTATACCTTTGATCTTACAAGGTTTAATTACATATCTCGAACGCTCCATACTCTTATGGTGTTTCGGGATATGCAAATCCACGGAACGATTCCTTAAATCTTAGGTATTATGCTAAACTTGTAACTCAAATATCTTCCTTTATGATCTTATCATAAACTATTTATATTCTTGTTACAATGATTTTGCACTTCATCTTGAAAGTCTTTGAACTTTTCAAATATTTCACACTTCATCCTTATTAAGTAAATATTCATATATTCACTCAAATTTTCGGAGAAAGCATATGAAGTTGAAATCCATCGCTCTTGACTACACATAATGGACTTCGTACAACAATATGTACAAGTTCTAATAAGCTAGTCATTCGTTCCCTTTTGGCCTATGAACGAAGTTTCAATTATCTCTAGGAAAGTTTCACAAGCGTCATGTGATCAAAAAATCAAAAGACTCCAAAATTCCATCCACATGGAGTTTCTTCATGTTTTCTTTCCAATATAATTTAAACGGCGATGCCACTTCCTAAGTGATCTTTCAATCAATTTGTCTTTCGACATTTTTAGCACTAGTTTTATGGATGTGATTTCTCCAACGAGATTTGTGAATCATCCATCTTTTATGGATTACGGCAATTATTTGAACAACCCTTTTGTTCTCATAATACCTGATAAAACAAATCTTGAAGGCAAGCTTTGATGTTTAACAAGCAACACAATAATCCTTTATTTGTTCTCGATGAACATCATCACATATTCTTTTGCTAGTTACTTAGGCCATTGTAGTTCATGAATTGTGTTGTTTCGTATGACGATTCACACCAACAAATTCAGTATCAAATACTTAATAACCACATTGTTTAATAAGCAAAGAATATAGCCATAACATGTATATCATCTATATACTTAAACTGAACAATTCTAGTCTTTATTTTTCGCCATATATTTATGAGATTCTCTTTCAAGATTTCCTTTTACATTTGAAAGAATCTATCAACATCAATAGTGGAGTCATACATATGACACATAATCCAAAGCATGTATAATTAAATACCAATGTCTTTGGACTTGCACTTTGAAGTAGATCACCATCATCAAATGTTTGGTGTTCTTCCAAATTCCTTTCTTTAGTAATCTCTTGGTGTAGTAAATATTTTACCTACATCAAATATTCATCCTTATCATTGAATTATCCATTATCAAGCTAATTTTAGCTTATAACGGTGAATCATGAGTATAATGTTGCTCTCCAAATCCTTTTGGACGATTAGGACAACTAGTGTCTCCAACCTTTTGCAAATTCTCATCAAATATGAGAACATGACTTTTTGCCATATTATACTCTATCATGTTGTAACCAATACTTCGTTTCAGATATCACAATATCTTCCACACATCATGGTTTCTGAAACAACTCTTTCAGATCCTAGATAACCTTGATATTAAGAGAATCCTTTGAATATCAAGAATCATGGAGACAAACATGATTCTTATATACTAACACTTGGAATTGTTACTCTTGATTTAATACTAATTATTAAACTTCATGGAGTAACGGAACTTCTTGAAAGTTTGCAATAGGACTTTTAAACTTTAGATTAACACTTCAAAACAATACGATACCGGGTTAGTTAAAGTAACTAACCAGAATTCTATAGTTCTATCTTCTCAATTATAACTAAGCGCAAGGTGGTAAACGGATGCCAATGACTACAACAACTATGCAAATTCACTTTGATTTAGTTTATGATAAATTGAGTTCTAATTAATAATTAAATTAATCTAGGTGAACTCCCACTCAAAACAATATCCCTCACATTGTTTTAGTGATCACACGAACCAAATCCACCACATCAAAACCGATCATCACGAGAGTTGATATAGCTTCAATGGCGAACAATCAACATGTTCATCATATCTACTATATGACTCATGCTCTACCTTTCGGTAATCCGTGTTCCTGAGGCCATGCCTGTACATGCTAGGCTCGTCAAGATCAAACCTTAGTTTCCGCATGAGCAAATCTGGCTTTCTCACGTTGTATACACTTGTAGAATCTAACACACCCGACCATCACGTGGTGCTTAGAAACAACAAGCTTTAGCAACGGTGCTAACTAAGGGTGAACACTTTATGACTTGAAATTCATGTGCATGAGGGATCATCTTATAATGCTACTGTCGTCTACTAAGCAATACAAGATGCATAAAGGATTAACATCACATGCAATTCATAATAAGTGATATGATATGGCCTTTCTTCTTTGTGCTTCCGATCTCCATGTTCAAGCACGAACATGATCTCCATCATCACCGTCATTGCATCAAGGTCAATGACGCTGCTCCATGGTTGTCGTCCACCAGCTTCAACTATTACAACTACTTTGAATAGACATGCGGGTCTTAACAGAATTTAAAGACAACCATATGGCTCACGCGGTTGCCAACTTACAATAAGGAACATTGCATACATCATATATAATCATAATCATGGCCATATCACATCACAAGACACCACGCAAAACAAAGTTAGGCGCCTCTAATTTTCTTTGCATGTTTTACGTGGTTTGGGGCTTTCAATAAGTGTCGTTCTAACTACGAACAAGAACCACAACATTGATACTAGTATTGTCAATCACCCGTTGTAAATTGGATCTTAACTATGCTAGGAGAAACAGGCACCCGCAAAGCCACTTATGCAAGTTAAGCGTGGAGCAAGTCTCATGAACGATGTCATGTAAGGTTAGCCCAGGCCGCTTCATCCCAACATACCGCAAGATGCAAAGTACACAAGAAGCAATCGACAATAAAAGCATCAACGCCCACAATGACCATTGTGTTCTACTCGTGCAACAGATCTACATATAGACACGACTCGATACCCTGTAGGGGTTCGTAGCATGGAAAACAAAAATTTCTATCGCATACAAACAAACAAGCCAAGATCTATCTACTAGATTGTAGCAACGTGTCGATGGAATAACTTACCTCGAAGATTCCAAAGTGTTTAACGAGCGGATTCTCGTGGGTGATGTAGTCGATTTCTTCCCGATCTCAAGATCGTGTAGGCGATCCTTCCGTATTGTATTCGCAGCGCTTCCGCGATCGGTCACCGTTCGGTACTCGGCGAAGACCTTCCTATCCCTTGTTCCAAAGTGGAGGTTGTAGCACTCTCTCGCGATTCCTAGAAAGACAACGTGGTACCGGAAGTAGAGGGAGATCCCAGAGGGCTTCGCCTTGAGCGAGTATGGTGGAGTATGAGAGAGCTATTAGTGGTCTAGGTTTAGACACACCAATTAGAAGGCTCTAAACCAAGGCTAGGGCAATTAGAAGCTCTAAACCAAAACGGCTCTAAACCGGAGGCTTTGGCTAGGGTTTAGATTAGAGGATAGGAACTTGTGTGTCTAGAGGAGGGCCCCGCCTCCTTTTATAGGTGGGAGGTGCGGCCAAGGGAGGGAGTCCTCCCCAACTCGGCCTTGGTGGTGCGCCGGCTTGGAGGAGGACTCTCCCCAAGTCGGTTTCAACCTCCTCCTTCCTCTTTCCTCACTTTCTGTTTTAGCCGTTTGACTTTCAAACCGGCCGTTTGACTTTTCAGTTTGGGATTCAATTTAATCCTTTATTTGGAACAGAGAACACTTAGTACATGATGCAATCATTCCAATATGCAATGACACATTCATGTACCCTTCCTCCGAGTCTTGGGACATTAGAACCTTCTAGAACATTCCCGATGAAAACACCGAATCATTTCCGAACTCAAACGGACTTTCCTTATATGAATCTTATTCTCGGACCATTCCGGATCACCTCATGATATCCGGATCCCATCCGAGTCTCGAACAACATTCGGTCTCTTTCTCATAATACCATAACTACTCAAACAACGTCGAATCCTTAAGTATGTCTCCTACGGTTCGTGAATTATGCGACATGATCGAGACACTTCTCGAACAATAACCAATAGAGGAATCTGGAAATTCATATGGCTCCCACATATTTCTACGATTACTTTTGCGATCGAATGAACCACTTACATACGATACCAATTTCCCTTTGTCTCACGATAGTTTACTTATCCGAGGTTATGATCGTCGGTATCTCTGCATACCTAGTTCAACCTCATTACTGATAAGTACTCTTTTCTCGTTCCCGTGATATGTGATCCCTTGGGAGCCAGTCACATGCTTGCAAGCTAATTGTATGACATTTCACCGAGAGGTCCCAGAGTATATCTATCCGTCATATGGATGGACAAATCCCACTCTTGATCCATGTGTTTCAACCAATACTTTCTGAACACTCAATGCCACCTTTATAGCCACCCTGTTACGGTGTGGTGTTTGATGACATCAAAGCATCCATCCGGAAAAGGTGATATGCATGATCTCATGGTCGAAGGAATTAGGTTACTATGTATCAGAAAGCATATAGCAATTGAACTATTGAAATGACTTGATCTTTATGCTACGCTTATCTATAGGAGTATGTCCATCACATCATTCTCCTAATGATATGATCCTGTTGTTAATAACATCTCTATGTTCATGATCAGGAAACCATGATCATATATTAACCAACAAGCTAGTTTAACAAGAGGCTTTACCAGAGACTCTTATTTTAGTTTACAAATCACACAAGTATTAATGTTTCCGGTTAATACAATTATAGCATGGTATGTAAACATTTATCATAAGTGTGAAGATATGATAATAACCACTTTATTATTGCCTCTTGGGCATATCTCCAACAGCCAGGGCACTCCCTCGTAGGCTCACGCACCCCTTCGACAAGTGGGGCCACGTTGGTCCCACTCCGAAAGCTTCTAGAACCTTCGGTGCATAATGTCAATACTCAAAGCGATTTGAAATCCAAAAACTGCTTTCCTTTATATGAATCTTATTCTCCGGACCATTCCGGAACCTCTCGTGATATACTGGATCTCGTCCGAGACTCCGAACAAAAACTCATAAACCAATTATCCATTCTATCCTAGCGTCAAGACACGTTAAGTGTGTGACCCTATGGGTTCGAGAATATGCAGACATGATCTTTTATCAATAATCAACAGCAGGATCTGGAAAGCCATATTGACTCCCACATATTCATCGATGATCATATCGGATGAACCACGATGCCAGGATTCAATTAATCCCATATATATATTCCCTTCATCACACGATATTTTACTTGCCCGAGATTAGATCGTTGGTATCGGCATACCTAGTTCAATCTTGTTCACGGCAAGTACTTTACTCGTTCCGTAATCCGATATCACATTGTGATTAACTCCTTAACCACGTGCTTGCAAGCGGTGTTGATATCGATTACCGAGTGGGCCCAAAGTATATCTCTCCGACTCGGGAGGGACAAATTCCATCTCGATACATACAACCCAACAAGTACTTTCCGATCACCTGAGAGACACCTTTATGATCACCCTCACATAGGATGACGTTTGATGACCTCAAAGCTTTCTTCCGATACCAGGGATTTGCATTATCTCATGGTCCAATGAATACAATATTTGACATAAGAAAAAGCTTCGCAAAGATGAACACGATGATGCGATCCAATTGCTCTGCTTGATTTGGGTCTGTCCATCATATCATTCTCCTAATGACATGATCTCATTATCAATCGACCACTCATGTCTATGGTTAGGAAACCTTAACCATCATTAATCAATGAGCTAGTCCATAGAGGCGTACTAGGGACACGGTGTTGTTCATAAACCACACAAGTATCAAAGTTTCCGCTTAATACAATTCTATCATGGAATATAAACTTTATCATGAACAAGAATTATAACAATAACATCTTTATTATTGCCTCTAGGGCATAATTCCAACAGTCTCCCACTTGCACTAGAGTCAATAATCTAGTTTACATCTGGCAACAATCTAACACCCATGGCAACAATCTAACACTCGTGGAAGAGGTTTAGTCAACGGATCTGCGACATTCAGATCCGTATGTACTTTGCTAATCTTCAGATCTCCATCTGTTATATAATCTCGAATTATATGAAATCGGCGGTTGATGTGCTTGGTCTTTGGATGATATCTTGGTTCCTTGGCCAGTGCTATGAGGCGAGTGTTGTCGCACAATATCTCCAGTGGGTCCAAGGCACTTGGAACCACACCAAGCTCAATGATGAAGTTCCTGATCCAAACTCCTTCACTTGGCCTTCGCATGACCATGTATTCGATTCTACTATAGATCCGTGATCACGCTTTGCTTGACTTCTCCATCTCACAGCTCCTCCATTCAAAATATAAACGTATCCTGTCTGAGATTTAGAATCATCCGGGTCGGTGTCAAAACTAGCGTCGACGTAACCTTTTACGACGAGCTTCTCATCACCTCCATAGACCAAGAACATTTCTTTTGTCATATTTAAATACTTTAGGATGTTCTTTACGGCTGTCCAGTGTTCCACTCCTGGATCACTTTGGTATCGCTTCGAACTAAGAGCATTGGACACATCCGGTCTAGTACATAGCATGACATACATGATAGAACCTATGGCCGAGGCATAAGGCACTTTGCTCATAGTTTCTCTATCGTTTACCGTAGCTGGACACTGAGCCTTTCTCAATATATTACCCGACAACATGGGCAATGAACCTTTCTTTGCTTTATCCATTCTGAACCTTTTCAGAACTTTGTCTAGGTATGTACTTTGGCTTAAAGCTATTAGGCGTCTTTGTCTATCTCTATAGATTTTGATGCCTAATATATAAGCAGATTCTCCTAGGTCTTTCATTGAAAAACATTTATTCAAATAACTCTTCACATCCTTAAGCATACCAATGTCATTTCCAATAATCAATATGTCATGCACATATAGAACTAAAAATGTCACTAAGCTCCCACTCACTTTCTTGTAGATACAAGCTTCGTAGCAATTTGGAACAAATCCAAGGCTCTTGATCACTTGATCAAAACGAAGGTTCCAACTCCGAGATGCTTGCTTGGTCCATAAATGGGCTGAAGTTTGCACACCTTATCAGCATCCTTAGGATCGACAAAACCATCGGGCTGCATCATATACAACTCTTCATCAATGTTGCCATTGAGGAACACAGTCTTGACATCCATCTGCCATATTTCATAATCATGAAATGCAGCAATTGCTAATAAAATCCGAATGGACTTAAACATCGCTACGGGAGAAAGTCTCATCGTAGTCAATACCTTGAACTTGTCGAAAACCTTTTGTGACAAGCCGAGCTTTATAGACAGTAACATTACCATCCGCGTCCGTTTTATTCTTGAAAATCCATTTGCACTCAACGGCCTTACGGTCGCTAGGAGGGTCCACCAAAGTCCATACTTGGTTTTCGCTCATGGATCCCAATTCGGTTCATGGCCTCTAGCCATTTCTCGAGTCGGGCTCATCATTGCTTCCTCATAGTTCGCGGGTTCACCGTTGTCTACCAACAAGATAGTTAAGATAGGGTTCCGTACCATTCGGAGTGGCACGCGACCTTGTCGACCTCTGACGTTCGAGTAGCATCGTTGAAGTTTCATGATCCTCGTCATTAGCTTCCTCTCTTGTTGGTGCGACGGCACTAGAACAATTTTAGGTGCCGCGCTCTCCAACTCGAGAAGGTTCAATAACCTCGTCTAGCTCTACCTTCCTCCCACTCACTTCTTTCGAGAAAACTCCTTCTCAAGAAAGGATCCGTTCTTTGCATCAAACACTTTGCCTTGGATCGTGGTATAAGGTATACCCAATCGTTTCCTTAGGGTATCCTATGAAGGCGCATTTCTCGCTTTGGGTTCGAGCTTGTGCATCAACTTCTTGGCGTAAAGCCGCATCCCCAAACTTTAAGCGACAACTTAGGTTTAGCACCAAACCACAGTTCATACGGTGTCGTCTCAGCGGTTTAGATGGTGCCCTATTTAAAGTGAATACAGCGGTTTCTAATGTATAACCCCAAAATGATAACGGAAAATCCGTAAGAGACATCATTGATCGCACCATATCTAATAGAGTTCGATTAAGGCGTTCGGACACACCATTCTTGTTGTGGTGTTCGGTGCCGTGAGTTGCAACGATTCCGCTTGATTTAAGATGCGTGAGAAAATCATAACTCAAATATTCACCTCCACGATCGGATCGTAGAAATTTAATTTTCCTGTTACGATGGTTTTCCACTTCGTTCTGAAATTCTTTGAACTTTTCAAATGTTTCAGATTTATGTTTCATTAAATAGCAATGTTAAGGAAATCGGTAATCGTTAGCTGCTCGATTGGCTTGGGAGTAGCAATTAATCGGAATTCGGACGATTGACTGATTTAATCCGTCGGCTATTAATCGGTGCATCCTACAAAACTTAGCATCTAAAACATGTATGAATCCTCAGCCTTAAGCTCCCGGATGAGATCCTCAAGGCGCTCGAGCTCTTGTATTTGAGGTCTGGTCGGCAACTACGAGGAACTGGTCAACAACGACAAGGAACTAGTTGGTGATGTCTGAAATCAAGCTCCTGCAGGCAGGGATCGAACGGGAGCTTCGCAAAACCTACTTCATTCGGGCGGGCTAGCGGATGGATGGGCGATATGTGTTGATAATTTTTCAACTTTTTTGACCAAGTGTAG
This sequence comes from Avena longiglumis, assembly GCA_030063025.1. Taxonomy (NCBI): domain Eukaryota; kingdom Viridiplantae; phylum Streptophyta; class Magnoliopsida; order Poales; family Poaceae; genus Avena; species Avena longiglumis. Next base: position 83,838,689 of record CP125976.1, read on the forward strand.
TGGTTAATCGAACATACCTAGTAATCGGATTGTTAGGCGTATTAATGCTAAACTATTAACACAAAGGATTGGTAATCGACACGGCCAGTCCCTAGTAGAGATTAATCAGCCTATTAATGTTGATTCCTATTTTTGAACAATGTTAAATAGATATACCCATATCTACTTAAGTCATCAGTAAAAGTGAGAAAATAGCGATATCCACCGCGCGTCGAAACACTCATTGGTCCGCATAAATCGATATGTATGATTTCCAACAAGTCCGTTGCTCGCTCAATTATTCCGGAGAACGGGGTTTTGATCATTTTGCCCATGAGGCACGGCTCGCACGTGTCAAATAATTCAAAATCAAGAGACTCCAAAAGTCCATCAGAATGGAGTTTCTTCATGCATTTTACACCAATATGACCTAGACGGCAGTGCCACAAATAAGTTGAATTATCACTATCTACTTTGCATCTCTTAGCCTCAATATTATGGATGTGTGTTTCATTGCTTTCGAGATTCAGAAGAAGTAAACTATTCATAGAAGGTGCATGATCACTGTTAGAGTATACGTATCTGTTAGGGATAGACTAGGTTACTTGTCTTGTACTCCAAGTAGGTTACTTGTCTTGTACTCCAAGTCGGTCCCTGTACGCCTATATATACTCGTCCGAGAGGTTTAATAATACATCCAACATATTACGCCAATCTCATAATCTAACATGGTATCAGAGCGGCACGGTCCTTGACCTAGCGGCCACCTGCCTTCACCGCGCCCGCCACAGGAGGTCGATCTCGCCGGGGCAGCGCAACTCTGTGAGGTTCGTCCGTCGATCCGTGATCGGCCGCCCTGCAAGTCTTTTGAGTCGCACATCGCCGTCGTCATCGTCGCGCCTCTACTCCGACCATCGGCATCGACGATCTACACCGCGCCCATGCGCCTGCCACCTGCGCCGTTGTGCCTTCCACGGTAGGCCGTCGCGGCCTCATGACAGGCTGCCGCGCACCGCGGCCGGCTGTTGCGGCTTCCTCAGGAGGCTGCCGCGGTCGACCCCCCCTTGGATTGTCTTCGCCGTCATCGCCCGGGATTGCACCGACAACGACGCCGCAGATTCCTATCTACCGTCGTCACGGACTTGGCGCGTACAGTGCCGCCGTCGGTCTGATCAACCGATATGGCGCTCGTCTCCGCCGAGTACGTCCCCGAGCACGCGCCTACCATCGATCGAGCATCGAGCTGCCGCTGCGTCCCGCCAGACGTGGCGTCGCTGCATTTGGTCCCGCCGCTACCAACACGCTTCTCGGCGTGTCCGTGGTTCTCACGCCTTCTACACCGACTGCGTGCCGGTAACCTTCGCGCCCCATCGGCGTCGCTGCCACGCGGTCATCGCCGTCACCCGCAAGGGCGTCGCGAGCTTCCGCGCCACCTCCCTCGGCACGGGTAGCCGTCGCGCGGTATTAAATCACGTCGCCGGGTTCTTCCTCGCCTACTTGATCACCGCCTCGCATCTCCACGGTAGCCTGCATGCCACTCGGCTGTCGTAGGTCCGCCGTGCCCTCCATCTAGGCATCGATGACCCCTCTTGGTCGTCGTTGGTTCGCGCATTCGTCTTCGTCCGCGACTTCGTCGCCATCGTCCTCGCCTCGTCCTCGACCACACCTACTTGTCTACTCGACAACGGCTACATCGGCACTTCACCGATCTGCGCGCAATCGTCGTGAGTCCTCCTGCTAGTCTCCTCTCGACATGGCGTGAAGCTGTTTCTCTGGTCCCGTTCTTCGCATGCCCGATCGGCAACACCGGTGCGTGCCTTTCCCCCCAGCGTTCTGAGTCGCAAGCTTGGTTGTAGCGCCTCGTCTTCATCGGCTTGACAAGGTCTTCATCGACATCGACTACCTCCTCTCGTCGCCTCATTGTGTCACCGACTTCGTCGTCGCGTACTCGGTTTTGGCAGAACAGTATGCCGTTCGGCGTGCGCTGGTTACGGCAAAGCCAACGCGCCTCGTCCTCAACGGCTCGGACTGCATCGGCGGCGCCGATCTCTCCGGCGACTACGACACGTCTCCGTCCTTCTCTGGCTGCACTATCGCGCAGCGGCTTAATATGCGGCTACCTCGACTGTCGACCCGACCATGACGCCGACCATGGCGACCCCTGCGCGGCTACCTCGACCAAGGTTGCGGCACACCGCTCTCGGCTCACTCGACACGGCACAAGGGCTACCACCTACTTTGAGCTCCTCACGGCATCCTCTACGGTCCAAGCTTGCGATGTGACACCGTCTACAACGTTCCCGCTATCACTGCGGGGTATGTCGACACCTTTGGTCTACTTGGCTCTCGGTCGACCGTTCGCGACGTTCCAGTTGTTCACGATGCTACCGCTACGACTGCGGGGGGATGTTAGAGTATACGTATCCGTTAGGGATAGACTAGGTTACTTGTCTTGTACTCCAAGTAGGTTACTTGTCTTGTACTCCAAGTCGGTCCCTGTACGCCTATATATACTAGCCCGAGAGGTTCAATAATACATCCAACATATTACGCCAATCTCATAATCTAACAACCATAAAAGATGTTATTCATATAAATAGAACAACTATTATTCTCCGATTTAAATGAATAACCGTCATGCAATAAACACGATCCAGATATAATATTCATGCTCAACGCAGGCACATAATAACACTTATTAAGGTTTAAAACTAATCCCGAAGGTAAAACTAAGGAGAGCGTGCCGACGGCCATCACATCAACTCTTGATCCATTGCCAACACGCATCATCACCTCATCCCTTGCTAGTCTCCGTCTATTCTATAGCTCCTGTTTCGAGTTACAAATATTAGCTGAACGGTATCAAATACCCGAACTACAGCGGCTAGTAAGGTAAACATCAATAACATGTATATCAAATATACCTTTAATGGTGCCAGCCTTCTTGTCCTCTAAGTACTTTGTACAGTTGCGCTTCCAGTGACCCTTGTCCTTGCAATAGAAGCACTCAGTGTCCGGCTTAGGTCCAGACTTGAGCTTCTTCTCAGTAGGGGCAACGCACTTGTCGCTGCCTTTCTTGAAGGACTTCTTTGCACCCTTACCTTTCTTGAAGCTAGGGGTCTTGTTGACCATCAACACATGATTATCTTTCTTGATATCCACCTCCGCAGCTTTCAGCTTAGCGAAGATATCAGTGATCGTATCAGTGGAACCAATCTGATTGTGAGTAACTACAAAACCTTTGTAGCTAGGAGGGAGTGATTGCGAACTCATCAATCTTGAGCTCTTACGGAATCTTGCAGTCCGATTGCTCAATACGTTGAGTGTGGCCCGACATCTTAATGGCGTGCTCACTATGGAACTCCTTCCTCCATCTTGCAATTAAAGAACTTCTCGAGATCTCATATCTCTCGAGCGGGCTAAGTAAAACATGGTTTTCAGTTCCTCAAGTATCTCAAAGGGCCCGGCGAACTCCTCAAAACGATTTTGAAGGTCCGATTCCATAGCAAACAACATGGTACTCTTAATCACTCCATAATCATCTTTGCGCGACTGATAAACAGCTTTTTCATCAGCCGGCGCATCAATAGCAGGGGCGTCACCTAGCGCTTTCTCAAGGACATAGTCCTTTTATCCGCCAGCGAGAATGATTCTCAGATTGCGGAACCAGTTGGTGAAGTTAGACCCATTATTCTTAAGCTTTTCTTTCTCAGCAAAAACGTTGAAGTTGAAGTTGGACTTAGCCATTTGATCTACAAAATTTGCAAGTACAATTTAGACTATGTTCATGATAACTAGTTCAACTTAATCAAATTACTAGATGGACTCCCACTAAATTCAACATTCCTCAAGTTGTTTAGTGAACACGATCCAAATTCACCAGACCTAATCCGATCTTCATGAGAAGAGATGTGGTTTCAATGGTGGACAACAAAGTGTCGATCATATCATTCATATGACTCATGCTTAAACTTTCGGTCCGTGTGTTCCGAGGCCATGTCTGTACATGCTAGGCTCGTCAAGTCAAATCCAAGTATTTCCGCGTGTGCAAAATTGGCTTGCACCCGTTGTATATGAACGTAGAGTTTATAGCACCCGATCATCACGAGGTGCTTGAACACGACGAACTTTCGCAAAGGTGCATACATGGGGAGAACACAATTTTTATCTTGATCTTTAAGTGAGGAATCATCTTATAATGCTACTGTCGCGATCTAAGCATAATAAGATACATAAAAGGATAAACATCACATGCATATAATTTTATGTGACATGGTATAGCCAATCTCCGCGCAATGATCTCCATCTTGTGCATGCCAGCATGATCTCCATCACTCCACCATGATTGCCTCCACCATGAATAACAACTACAACTATTGCTAACTACTTAGCGATAAAGTAAAGCTATTACATGGCGTATAAGAAGTTGACACATAGGTCATACACAATTATAAAGACAACCATATGGCTCCTGCCGGTTGTGTACTCATCGACATGCAAGTCGTGAAATATTACAAAACATGATCATTGCATACAACATACACATCATATATTGGGCCATACCATATCACAAAACACTCCCTGCAAAAACAAGTTAGATGCCTCTACTTTGTTGTTGCATGTTTTACGTGGCTTATGGGAGTAACAAGCTAAGAACGATTATTACCTACGGAAAGCCACAACGGTGATATTATGGTTGCTAACATCGGTGTAAATCCATGACTACTATAGTGAGAAAGCGGCATACACCGGCGCATGTGTGGAACAAGCCACACGTCAAGTGCGGAGCGGTCTCATGACGAGGTCGTATCAAGTTGGCACGGACCGATCTCACTATCCCGCCATAAAGTACACAACAAGAGGCTTGCAGCAGAAAACATCAACGCGCAACAAGCATGTTGCGTTCTACTCGTGAAACACATCTACGCATAGATCTAGCTCGATACCTTGAAGGGTTTAGCATCATAGTAAATCAAAAAATTCTCTGATCACGAGCGAAAGCCAAGATCTAATCTAGGAGATGCAATCAACGAGAGAGATAGATGAGATCTTCATACCCTTGAAGAAATCGCCGGTGGAAGCGCTCAGCGGGCGTGGGTGATGTAGTCGAACTAGCCTTCCCTCCTCGCGATCCGATCCGATCCAACGCCAAGTGGCGGGCGCCTCAGAGATGCACTGCGTGCGGTGCGCGATGTCTCCTCCTTCCTTGGTCCAGCAAGTGGGGTGGAGAGATGGATTGGATCTGCAACTGACGGTGTGGTGCTATGGTGGAGAGTTTACATGGCGGGCTTCACCTACCGATCGAGAGAGAGAGAGAGAGAGAGAGAGAGAGGGCGGTGGCGGCTAGGGTTTGGGGTGAGGGGAGGGTGTGCCCCCTGCCCACCTTACATAGGGGGCTGGTCGGCCCCCTTGGCCCCTCCTCCAAGTCCTAGGGCGGCGGCCCCAAGGGTGGAGTGGGGGGCAAGTCTCCTCCCCTTCTAGAAGGTTTCCCTAGGGTTTCCCTAAGTTTGGCGGCTGGGCCTATGGGGCCTTGTGCCCTGCCCAAAGCAGCGAGGCACTCCCTCGTAGGCCCACGCACCCCTCCGACAAGTGGGTCCATGTTGGTCCCACTCCAGAAGCTTCTAGAACCTTCTGGTACAATACCGAATACTCCGAAACGATTCCGAAATCCAAAAACTGCTTTCCTTTATATGAATCTTATTCTCCGGACCATTACGGAACCTCTCGTGATGTCCTGGATCTCATTCGAGACTCCGAACAAAAACTCATAAACCAATTATCCATTCTATCCTAGCGTCGAGACACGTTAAGTGTGTGACCCTACGGGTTCGAGAATATGCAGACATGATCTTTTATCAATAATCAATAGCGGGATCTGAAAACCCATATTGACTCCCACATATTCATCGATGATCATATCGGATGAACCATGATGCCAGGATTCAATTAATCCCATATATATTCCCTTCGTCACGCGATATTTTACTTGCCCGAGATTCGATCGTTGGTATCGGCATACCTAGATCAATCTCGTTCACGACAAGTACTTTACTCATTCTGTAATTCGATATCACTTTGTGATTAACTCCTTAACCACGTGCTTGCAAGCGGTGTTTATACCGATTACCGAGTGGGCCCGAAGTATATCTCTCTGACTCGGGAGGGATAAATTCCATCTCGATACATACAACCCAACAAGTACTTTTCGATCACCTGAGAGACACCTTTATGATCACCCTCACATAGGATGATGTTTGATGACGTCAAATCTTTCTTCCGATACGAGGGAGTTGCATTATCTCATGGTCCAAGGAATACAATATTTGACATAAGAAAAAGCTTCACAAATATGAACACGATGACACGATCTAATTGCTCTACTTGATTTGGGTCTATCCATCATATCATTCTCCAAATGACATGATCTCATTATCAATCGACAACTCATGTCTATGGTTAGGAAACCTTAACCATCATTAATCAATGAGCTAGTCCATAGAGGCGTACTAGGGACACGGTGTTGTTCATAAACCACACAAGTATCAAAGTTTCCGCTTAATACAATTCTAGCATGGAATATAAAATTTATCATGAACAAGAATTATAACAATAACATCTTTATTATTGCCCCTAGGGCATAATTCCAACAGTTCTGGCACATTTTCTATGTGTGGCTGTTCCGGATCCCTTTCGTGCTCAACAGTGGGTTCAGGTGGCTCCTGACGGACAGGTTCTGAACCTTCTCCCATTGTTGTCACATGTGGAGTCACAACAGGTGCCTGCACCACAACCTCAAGGGCTGTCGATGGTGGAACAACAGGTAGCGAGAAAAATGGCTCATGAGTCATCAGATTAGGTGCATGCACCCTCTTCTCCTCAAGATCGATTTTCTGAGCTACCGTGCTCCCCCTCGTCAATTCGTCCTCTAAGAAGACTGCATGTATCGTTTCTACAAACTTTATGTATTTATTAGGACAGTAGAAACGATAACCTTTTGATCTATCAGGATAGCCAATAAAGTGGAAGTCACTATTTTGGGGTCTAACTTTGCAATATTTGGATTAAAAACTTTTGCCTCAGCTGGGCTCCCCCAGACCCTCAAGTGGCGCAGAGAGGGGACTCTACCTGTCCACAACTCATATGGTGTTTTGGGCACCGACTTGCTTGATACTCTGTTGAGAATGTGAATGTCGGTTTTAAGCGTCTCCATCCATAATCCCAATGGGAGAGTGGAATAGCTCATCATGTTGCGCACCATATCCATAAGGGTGCGGTTACGCCTTTCAGCTACTCCATTTTGTTGAGGTTCGCCTGGCATAGAATACTGGGCGACTATTCCATTTTCTTATAGGAACCTTGCAAAAGGTCCAGGTACTTGACCATATGGAGTGTGCCGACCATAGTACTCCCCCCAACGGTCGGACACGACTATTTTAATTCTTTTATCATGCTGATTTTCAACTCCAGCCTTGAATATCTTAAATTTATCCAATGCCTCAGATCTTTCTTTAATTGGATAAATATAACCATATCAGGAGTAATCATCTGTGAATGTTATGAACGAAACATAACCATCCACACGTTTCACAAAAAATGGTCCACAAACATCGGTGTGAATGATTTCTAGTGTTGATGTACTTCGGTTTGCACCCTTTTGATTTGCTTTACATACTTCCCATTTATGCAATCTATGCATTGTTCGATATTTGAGAACTCTAACGGAGGAAGAATATCATTTTTAATAAGGCTTTCTATTCTTTCTGTCGAAATATGGCCTAATCGTCAGTACCATAACTTTGACGAGTCATGAGTTCGCTTTATTTTCTTTTGTACACACAGAAAACACTTTTTTCACATAGTGATAACAAATAAAGCTCACTGTGAAGCAAAACAACACCCACATAAGCATTATTAAACCATATGGCACACTTGCCATGTCCACACGGGATACACTTATCAAGTTTCTGTGTAAAGAAGGCTTTTAGTCTTTTCTATGTCCCATTTTTCTGGGGACATGCTATAATTGACAACAAAGGTGTCAAACTGTTGATGCAGTGAATTCATCACCAAGTTAACAAGGAGTTCAGCCTTTAGCTCCAAATCAGCATCCATGGGCTTAAGCTTAGCTGCCAAGTTGCTCATCCGGAGTCTCTTATGCCATGTGCACCTCCATTGTACCTTTCTGTCACCAGCTATTTCAGCAGGTGGGCATATGTATTTTGAATAACTAGTGAACTGGCTCTTTATCTTTTCTATAAACTCCCATGCAGAAGCAAACTTTGCAATTGAGCCCGCATTAGCGTTCTCAATTGTGTTCTTTATAAAAAATAATGCAACTCTTGTTGGTATTAAACATCTTTTGGTTCTCTAAGGTATATGCCATCTCCAATAGAGCATGGTCCCTTTTGTTTTTCTACCATGCAACATCATCATCTTTTCTTCTTTAAACCACAATGATATGTAACCATAACAACAATTGCATGCATTAATACAACGTTGGTATAAATTAAAACATACAACCGTTTATGCAATTAAATCTATATCACCGTTGGGCAGATAATAGATTTAAATGCACATATTATTGCAACAAAACATGATCATGTTATTAATAACGTTAGTCATAAAATAACAGAACCATAATTTTTTCAATAATCACTTTAACATACTTTTAAAATTTAATTCTCACTTTAGACCTTTAATAAACACTTTTAACTATTTGCATTGATAAATGCACCTTTTAACATAAAATAACAAATCATGATCATGCTATTAATAACGTTGGTCATATAATAACAGAATCATAATTTCATTTAATATCACTTTATCACATCTTTTAAAAATTTAATTGTCTCTTTATTGCATTTAAGCAATTACCTTTAACTATTTGCAGCGGAATATGAATACAAAATTCATGAACTTTCATACTTTATAGAAATATTTCTGTCACTTTAATATTCTCTAAACAAAATTTCGTTAGAATGTTTTGAATAGAAAAATCTGTATGAATTTTTTGCATTAAATCTTTGCTCTGGAAAAAAATAACAGAGAAAATTTAAAGAGCAGCCTGTCACGCCGGTGGCCCACAGCCCGCCAACGTTCTTCTCTTAGCGCTTCGCTTTGGGCGGCAGATAGCGGCCTGCCTGTAGCGCTCTATGCGTCCCAATTGTGTCCCAAGTGGCCCTGCGCCGCCCTAGCCTCGTGTGCATGCCTCCTGGCCGTCAGATCTTGCCAACGCCATCAGACGGCTCCTCGCGGCCCTCGCTGGGACAAAACCAGGTCGCCCGTGCGGCCCCGAAACCCTAATCCCCATTTCTCCCCTTCCTACTCTGTCATGGCGCTCCTGGCGCTCTCTCATGGCCCAGGCGGCCACGCCGCCTGGCGCATCGCCAGCGACGAGCCCCTCCATCCTCTCACGCGATCCCCTTTCCTTCTCCTTCCCTCTGTCACATCCACCACTCCCCACCGCGCAAGCAGCAGATGTAGAGATGGAGACATCGACGAGCAGCGCCCTGCCCCCCTTTGTCGCCGCCCAGGGTGGGCGCACCACCGTCAGCGATCTTGATGGCGGTGCCCTCTCCCGGCGGTGCGGTGGTGCACCCTCCGCCGAAGGGCTCATTCTTCGGCGGTGGCGGCGTGTTACCGCCCGTGTTCTTTGTCTAGTGCCTCAGCATGCCGATGTGCACTGGATTGAGAGGAACATGCGCGGACTTCCGGCGGTGCACTTTGCCGACGAGCACGAGGCTGTCAGGTAAGGCCTTTGCCCTTCCCCTTCTCTCTGTTAGGATTAGGGTTTGGGGATTGGCTTTTGGGATTTTCTTTTTCGATTTTCTTTTCGGGATTTGCAGGGGATGAACTAGGAATAGAAATAAAACCTTTTTCTCCTTTAATTTCTTTCTACCCAAATAGATCTAGCATTAGGTGCTCTGATACCAATGTTAAAATTTACCTTAGGATCATCTAGTCTAGATCAATTCGGTCGCACTTTGTCTATACGAGATCTTGTCCAAGAACTGAGAGGAGAGGGAAGATATCGGTGAGGAAGAGAGACATACCATGCGAGTGGCCATTGTAGAGGGCGACGGCGTGAGCGTGGGTGAACGAGGTGGCGGCTGATGGTGCTGGCGTGGAGCACTTCGTTGGAAACCCCAAGAGCAAGGTGTGATGAGCACAACAGCAAGTCTTGCCTTAGTAGAGACCGAGGTTATTGAACCAGAAGGAGGAAGGAAACGTCACACAGGTGTTGCAAGCAGCAACGGAGACTGCACAACACAAACTCAAGACTTTGCTAGCGAATCGGAGATTTTCAAGCTCACTAGTTTGTTGTAACAAAGGATTAAGCGTATGGTGGAAGGTAATGGTGCGCAACAAGTAAACAAGTAAGTGGAAGATGTATCAATGGTAAAGATTGGACCGGGGTCCATAGTTCACTATAGGTGCTCTCCTTAGATAAACAACATGGCATGAAGGGTAAACAAATTGCAGAGGCAATTGGCAGAAGCTGAGCAAGGCATAACAATGCAATTACTAGTCGAAAGATCCTATGAGATTCGATTGGGAAATACAAGATACATAGGCGCCATCCTCGCATCTATGACTATAATTCCACCTTGGGTTATCATCGAACCCCTCCGATTAGGTTGCAAGCAGACAACTACTTTAAGCAAAGTGTGTAAGGTAACAGTCTACATGTTCCATGAACAAGAGAGTTGTTTTCTCCCAAGTAGCAACAACACATCTACAACCAAAAGAGATTTGTCACCTCCTTGGAAAGTAGAGGCATGAACCCACTATCGAGCATAAATACCCCCTCTTGGAGTCACTAGCAACTACTTGGCCAAGATATCTACTAACAACAGAGAGCATGCAAGATCACAAACAACACAGACATGATAGAATCATAAAGACAAAACCATTAATCAAACCAACATAATAATCTTAATATCCATCGGATCCCTGCAAACACAACATGCATGATTACAAATAGATTAGATCTTGATCATGAACGGAGCTCACAATATCTATACATGAAAGCACAAAGGAGGAGATACAACCATCTAGCTACTACATGGATCCATAGTCCAAGGTGGAACTACTCATGCATCATACCGGAGAGAAGGCCTCCGGGAGGATATCCCCCTCCGGCAAGGTGCCGGGAATAACTTCAGATCCCCCCGATCTAGGGACAATGGTGGCGGTGGCTACAGACGGTTTCGTGGAGATTTGATCGGGTGCTTAGGGTTCCTGCATCGGGGGCTTCTTATAGGCGAAGGGGGAGGACGAGGCGGCGACCAGGGGCCCCACACCCCTCCCAGGCGCGGGGCAGGGCCCACCGGTGCCTAGGAGGGTCTGGGCGCCCTAGCCCACCTCTCCGACTCCCCTCTGGACTTCTTGTTCCCCATGGAAAGTAATTGACTTTGGCTTCTGTCCCGTCCAATTCCGAGAATATTTCTTTACTAACTTTTCTGAAACCAAAAACAATAGAAAACAGGCATCTGGCATTGTGGCAACTTATTAATAGGTTACTACCAGAAAACATGTAAAAAGCACCTCAAAGTGTAGACAAGCAAAGCAAAGTAGATACAAAACAATCACGGAGCATCAAAAATTATAGATACGTTTCTGACGTATCAAGAATCCCCAAGCTTAACTCCCGCTCGTCCTCGAGTAGGTAAGTGATCAAAAGAATAATTTTTGAGGTGACATGCACCCTCACAATAAGGATCCAACCATTTGCAAGCATTGAAAGCTGGGATAAAAAAACTCTAAACATGTGCATGAAAGATGGAGTTCTAACAATAGGACATAGTAACTATGCATGCATCATGACAATCTACAAAAAAATATCATGAATAACATGCATTGAAAAACGTTTGTTTGTTTCACATACAGAAAACATAGCATAGTGGCAATCAGCTTGTCCCTCATAGAGTAGCAAATAGATGCATAGGACACCTTCAAAGTTCACAAGGGTGACTAGAAACAAATAGCCTAAGAACAAGTAATATCACAATATGCTTCAATCAATAAGCTTTGAAACAGTGCACACAGAATGACAACTATGCTCTCTTAATGGTGCCTAAAGGTAGAAGGTGGAGACTCAATAATGGTGGAAAAAAAGGCCTTTTTGTAAAGGAAGGAGGGATTACAAGTTTCAAAAAGAGCTTTCAAAAATTATGGTACTTGTTAGCTTTCAGCCCTCATTGCCCCTATCATAAGCATCTTGAAATGATTAAGGCTAAAGTGACAAAGATGGAGTATATGCTTGAAGAAGTAAAAGTTGGCAATATAAAGTCCCTTGAATACGAGGGCCACACCTCATGCATACTCAACTTCGGTCACAGGTAAGTTATAGTCATTGTAAGTATTTGCATATCATTGAGAACCTTAGCAGGTACCCTTGCACATGGTACATGAGCTTTCCATAACCAAAATGACAAGGAAGCGACAATGAGCATCTCGCAATCTTTTTATTTACTATATGCATAGCTTTTTATTGAGTATGCTTCATAGATAGCTCACTATGGTCATCTGCAAGATTCCACCATGATTAGGCATGGCTTAGGCTAAGGCCCGGTGTTTCTCTAACACGGATACAAACTCCATGGACTTACAAGTTCCTCTTTATTTCATACTGGTGACATCCATAGACAAAAGAGCATGATATCAAGGTACAAAGTACAAGTGCAATGTTGAAAACGTCCCGTGACAAGACGCAGTTCTGTTAATTCCAACGTATAAGTGCAAGCATATACAAAAAAGATGTCACAATTGTTCAAGTTTATTAGGGGCAAAGAATATAAAGTGTGCCATCAAGTTCGTGAGGGCTTTAATCACTAAGTTTTCACATAACAAAATAGTTTTTAATTGGAAGATAGAGGGAAACAAGAATATACTTGGAATGGTGTAACACACCATGCATAGGAGTTTATAGTGGACACTTTGGAATAGCTTGGTTTGTTGGGAGTTGGAAGCATGAGTAGAGCTTACTCATACAAGTGGAGGATAGCAAAAGACTGGGAGCAATCAACTAAGAGAGCATAATGGCCATAATCATACAGAGCAACAAAGCATTACTAATCAAAGCATAGAGTGGTACTACAAGTTAAGGACTAAATGATCATAGAGGCTATGGTGACTTTTTCATAGTCATAACATGGTGTGAGCATGTGCCAAGTCAACCCAAGCAAAACATCAAAGGAGAATACCGCAATACTATTCTTTTGCATGCTAACACAACGCATAATTTCTTCAAGGCACACTAAGCAATCCCAAATGTTTGGAACAATACATGCTACAACAATAATCACTAAGCATAAGGTGAAAAAAACACCTAGCATGTCATGCTTAAGTCTAAGTCATAGTCAATGCAAGCTCCTCTTGCACTTCAAGCAAGAACTTACTACTCCTTTCCAACACCATGCAACTTATTTGCAAAACAACACAACGAGAACGAGGGTCTAAACTACTTTATTCAAGCAAACTAAACAACCTAAACAAAGCAAACGAAAACTAAGACGCTCCAAGAACAACACAACTGTGCATGAAACAATAAAAACGAAGTGTCTAGATAGACCTGAGATTTTTATTGATGAAGAAGGGGATGCCCAAGGCATCCCCAAGCTTTGGAGCTTGTACCTCTTGGGATATTTCTTGGGGTGACATAGGGGTGGAATCACCAATCTTGCGCTTTTGTCCATTCTTCATCTCATTGCATCATTCTCTCTCTACGCCTGAAATTTTTCCTTTATACAAAACTTCACACAATCTTTATTAGCAACATTAGTTTATTCAAAAGATATTAGACCTCTGGCAAAGCTTTGGAACAACAAGTATTTTCACTAAAAACACAAGCTACTGTAGCAACTCCTTCAAAAAGCTCAATTTCCCAAAAACAACTCAAAAAGGAATCAATAAGAAGCAAATGCAAATAATGGCAGAAATCTGTCAAAACAGACCAGCAGGTAGAAACCGATTTTGTCGAACACCTTATCTTGCTCAAATAAAAAAGTGTTGAACTAACGAAAGTTAGCTAACATACTGGGGGATTTATTCGTAAATTTTGAGCTCAATCCAAGTTATAGAGACTTCTCACGAATTTTTTTGTGAAGGACAGAAATATGTTTCGGGACAACAACTCCCCAAATCTTACTTCCCTCTCATTAGAGGTCATTCTTGGCACAAAAAGCAAACAAAAAGGATAAGGAGAGGTTATTACTGAAATAATAAATTCCAAGACTCAAGGAAACTCTTGGGTTATCTCCCAACAAGTACTTTTTCTTAACCTTTAAGTTAGGCACAAGAAGCAAGAAGAATCAAGTATTTTCAAATGAAGAAGCATTAACATCAAACCTTGCTTTCAAATGAGGAGCAAAAAACAACTTCTCTCTCCTCATTGGTAAGTGTTCAATACCTTTCTTGAATGGAAAATGATATTTAATGGTGTCCTCTTTCATATCAATGATGGCACCAACTGTTCTAAGAAAAGGTCTCCCAAAGTAATAGGACAAGAAACATTGTATTCAAAATCCAAAAACATAGAAATCAACAGGGACATAAGCATTGTTAACCATAATGAGAATATCATTAATACTCCCCATGAGTTTCTTCTTAGCATTATCATTGAGTGGGACATCTAAGTAACAATCTTCCAATGGTGGCAAATCAAGCATTTCATAAATCTTCCTAGGCATAATAGAGACACTAGAACCAAGATCACATGAAGCTTTGAGATCAAAGTCATTCACTTGCATATTAATAATGGGTTCCCAACTATCTTCTACTTTCCTAGGAATAGAAGCTTTGTGTTTTAGCTTCTCTTCCTTAATCTTAACAAGAGCATCTATAATGTGTTTAGTGAAAGCAACATGCATATCACTAGCATCAGGACTTTTAGCAAGCTTTTGTAGAAACATAATAACTTCAGAAATATTGCAACCATCAATATCAAAGTCAAACTTGGCATCACTAGTAGTAGGATCAATAGGAGGCATAGTAGGAGGAGAAATAGGGACTACTTGTGGTTTAGTGGTGATGGTGCACACACTATTGTTTCTATCAATTTTAGCTTTCCTTTCCCACTTAGCATGAAGTTGAGCTAACAGCCTAACATTTTCATCAATAGTAACTTGTATAGCATGAGCAGTGGCAAAGGTGTTTTCCATAGTTTTAGGTTTAGCAGCCATTTTATTAATCAAGGAAGACTGAGCTTCAGACAAAGAGGATATATTTTTTTCAGCACTCAAATTTTTTGATCAGAGTTCTGTTATCGGAATGACGAAGAGTCGATGGAAGTTTTTGCAGCGGCCTGCCCAACAACACGCCCAGCTCATTAATTTTTCACACGCTTGAATATGCATATCTATAGTAGATACATATATTCAAACGCAGGTGGATCTGCCTAGTGCGAGATTTGGGCTGAATTGCCCGTGTATCTTGTATCTTAGTAGGATTCGTATTTGTTTAGGTTCCGCTTATGTTTAGATAAAGATAGAGTTGTAGAGTTATTCCAAAAGTAGAGAGTCTCCGACTATAAATATGTACCTAGGGTTATTGAGAAAAGGAGGACAATCACGCTCACAACAACACAATCTCAAGATCGCCACCCCTTGTTTCTAGGGTTTTTCGTAGTAAAGAGTTATGCCAGATCGCATCTTGATCTAGGCAAGATTTACTTATGCTATCCGGTTACTCGCATCAAGCCTTGTTGATGGCGAGTAACACCTTTACCACAGATTTGTTAGAGCTAGCATCGATAATCGCACTATGATTGCTTATTTATGCTACCTCTAGCTATCTCGCTGCCTTTGCACCTTCTCCGTGTGAAGGTGGCATCTTGCTTGATTTCGCTAGTCGATTTGATCCGTTATAGTTGTGCCTTGTTCATCAAGGTTTAGTTTAATATCTACGTGATTAGGCCTCACAAACGGGTTGAACGATCCGTAATACGAAGGTATGGTTTATTGATCTTAGAGGGACGCCCGGGAATTGACGTTATGTTGGTTTTAGGCCTTCTAGGATCGGTTTTCTACTATTTTTCGATCTATTAGGCTCAACTACGCTGGGACGCTCTTTATGGTGAAAACACCAAACTATCGAGATCGATTTGGCTTGTAGTAATTAAGCAAAACCCCATGTTATCATAGATCCACGCAGAAATATGGGGATAATCGCCCGAAGTCGATTTATGGAAACCGGGAGCCGATCACTCGAATTTTACGATACTTGTTCACCGCAGAAACCAATCGGAACAATCCATCACCTTCCGACCAGGTATAGGTCGTGGCACGCCGAACCAAGACAGGACGCGGCGGTTTAAGATTTGCGTCGCTGACCGAGGGACCAGGCCCACCACGCCTGGAGCCTCCCGCCTTTCAGGTTGCTCGCCGCTGCCCGCCGTGAGTTTTGACAGCAACACATTTCGCACGCCGGTGGGACCTTCAACAACGTCTACATCAATGTCCGACGCTGCGATGGAGAACAGGCCGGTCACGCACGACGAGCTTCTGCTGAGCACAAAGCGAATGACGAGATCAAGGCTCTTGAAGCCGACCTCATCGGCTCTTTCGAGAGGACCCGACGTGGCATCAAGTGGAAGGATTCTCCCCGAGGGTGCTCTCGAAGTAGATCTGCTCGTTCGGAGGAACGCCCAGGCTCTGACAGAGGTCAACTACATGGTGGCTCATTCTCTACACCGCCACTCGAGAGCCCGTGAACGCCGAGCGGTCGCGTTCGCGTGGTCCAGAGATCATGAAACATCGATTTCCGTCGGGCCCACTTTAGGAACCCACCAAGGAGAAAGACCGCTTCCACACCAGCCGCAATCGCCATTCACACTGCTGCTCCAGAGCCGCCAGGATCAGCGGCATACATTGTCTACAAGGCCGAGGCGATCAGTGATTGCCAATTCCTCGAGCCACCCAAGGAGATCCCGCATGGGTACACATGCCTACGTGCGGATCGCAACAACTTGGCCAAGCGCCCCGGATCGCAACCGCAGGAGTCTCATGGCGGGGTTCTCGCAGGATCTTCAGAGCAGCGCCTCGAGCAACGATGTCCGGATGGACGCCGACAAACAAAGCGTGGCTAGCCAAGTATGCCACCGAACAAGCCATGAGTCTAGCCTCGCAGCTCAAACGATGGACCAAATCACTACCATCCCGAGAGATCGCCTGCTTCGAAAAGGCGACAATCGGCTACTCAAAGCACTCAACGAAGTTTGACCTGATTCCACTACCGCCCAAATATAAGCTCCTGAGTTCTCAAGATTCAGCGGTTAGAGGTCAAGCTCGATCGAGCACGTAGCCGACACCGCACAACTAGGCATGATTTCATCGGATCAAATGCGCGTGAGATTTTTGCACAATCTCTAACAGACCAGCCTTTGGGTGGTACACCTCGCGCCACTGATTCAATTCGCACTGAAGCAACTAGAAGAACAGTTCCACATCCAAGATTACCATTCGGAGGCTACCGAGGCTGGCATTGCAGACTGGCGCAAGCACGAAGCGGGAGAAATCAGGCGAATACATCCGGTAACCAGACCATCAAGAATGATGTTACTCGCTTAAGCGAGAAGGAAGCAATCGGTGGCAGTGTTGGGACTCTTAGCACCCATCAAGGATATGGCTTTCGGTGGAGTACAACTCATCGGCACACATGGCCTAAACCGATGTATGAACAGCGCCACTCGAGTTATACCAAGACAGTTCAAGCGGCCCGTAAGCCTGGTCACAGAAGATGATCCTACACAAGACCAGGAGGTGGCCGTGGCGAGTGGGCTCGGGGCACCCGTGTCCTGCAAGTGGGTGAAACAGCAGGGGCCTTTGAAAGGGTTTGACTTTGATGTGAGCAAAGCCGAGCAGATATTCGATTTACTGCTGAAAGAGAAACAGCTGAGGTTACCCGAGGGCCACAAAATCCCTACCGCTCAGGAGATGAACGGGAGACCATACTGCAAGTGGCATCATTCGTTCACCCACACCACCAATGATTGCAAAGAGCTACGTCGCCAAATCCAGATGGCAATAGAACAAGGCCGCCTGATCCTCGGCCAGTTCGCCATGAAAGTGGACACGAACCCGTTCCCCGGTGTCAACATGATAGAGCTCAGTCGCTCCGCGAGACGTCAACTGGACTTTTCGTTCGGTGTCAACATGGCTGGGTCTGGGTACCACCATGGCACGTACAAGGAAGGAGGTGATCACTCTCGGGGCAAAGAAAGAGAGAAGGTTGGTCCACGCGACCGGCCCAGCCATGATGACGGGAGATACTTAACAGAGGAACAGGTGAAGAGGGTGCGGTATCAAAAGCCACATTCCACGCATCTCCTTAATAAGTATGAGCGTCACCGTGATCAACGGCGCCAGCTCGATGGAGACAATGAAAGACATGGGCACCTCGCCAGGAGACCACCCAAAGAGAAGGAAGGCGCAGACAAACATTGGGATTGCCCCTTTTTCAAGCATTGCTGGGACGTGGGAATGAGACGATTGCCTACAGCCGACAACTGCCCAGAATGTGGACAACAAAAGAAGGGCACGAGGCCAGTATCGGTGTTCGAACGTCTAGGACCTCTCCAACCTCAGAGCCGTCCTAAGGAGTCCGCTCGAGCAAAGGGCCTTGAGAGGCCCAGGGATAACAAAGAAGAAGACAGTTTCCGCCGTCAAGGTGGTGCCCGATGGACTCGAGACACACCCGAGCAGGGTGCAACGGCGTCACTTAGAAGAGGTGAGCGCGGATCTCCACGCTAAAGAAAGCACGGATCTGGCCGTCAAAGTAAGGCAGACTACGGAGGAGGGCCGCGCGACAAGGAAAGAGTGGCGCCCCAAGCCAATAAAAGCCGATGCACGGCATCGGCACAAACTTTATGGTGTTCATACTCCCAGAGTTCTGCGCCACGAACCAATATGCTACCGTGGCACGGTTGATGCGCCCACGGCGATTATCTTTGAGAAGCCACGAGAGAAGGGTTACAAACATCCGAAAGCTCAGCCTGGGCTACATCAATGGACAACCGTCAAGAAGATGTTGGTGGACACCGGAGCGGATTAATATCATGCCATACTCCATGCTACGACGTTTGGGACGCTCCATGCGGACTGATCAAAACCAACGTCACGTTAAGCGACTTCAACGCCGCCTTCGGAAACGCAAGGCGTTACAACGTGGATCGACTGGGCAGGAAAACCATACCCACGTCATTTTTCGTCGTGAACAGCAAAAGTACCTACGCCCGTCTTGCTAGGAAGGGATTGGATCCACGCTAATCGCGCATTCCATCCACGATGCACCAGATGCCTATCTGATGGGGCGAGGATGAAGTGGAGGTCGCCATGCGCATTTATTCTATCGAGGTTTCCATTCCGGCATGAACATCCGGGAAGCGAAGACCAAGAGCCGATCTGGAATCAGTTTGACGGCCAGAGCGCATTGAAGCGTCAAAAACGGGTGAGGCTGGTCTTATCCACGCCCGACAGAGTAGAAAGGTCCACGATCATCGTAGTACGGCCGATCCTCGCGATCGGCCACAAAAATAAAAAGCAACGATCATACGACAAGCGATCATGTAGTCGAAAGGTGGAGACGCCTGCCATTGTAAAACCATGAGGTACGCCACCGACTAACGCCAATCAAAGGGGCGATTGCAATCGCCCAAATTAGTTGTTGTCCTTACCTGCTGCTTGCCCTGTGTTTAGCATCGGTTTGACGGGATGAGTATCGGATGGCTGAGAGCCGATATCTTCAATTACTTGAAGGATTCGGCTCGGGGGGCACCTAAATGGATGATGGATAGTAAAAATGTGGGGGCCGATGTGGAAAATCGGCCGATTAAAAAAACACAAGTTACAAACAAGTGCCAGTTTACACATATGAGCTACTGAAGAAGGCATCGGAGGCGTGGAAGGCGTCAGCTCGGATACGATCCACCTCGGCGATCTCGGCTTCGTCATCTTCATCCTTGCCCGACACTAGCTGCTTGCTTAGGCGTATACTGCCAGATCGGTCTTGATTGAGCTTTGAGGCCCGCCTCGCCTTGGGAAGCTATGGATTCTTCCTTGTCACGGATGAGCTGTTTAGTCACCCGGGCCTTCTCCTCAAGGTCTTCCAGCTCCTTTTTCAAGGATGCGAGCTCGGCAATGCTGACAGAAGTGTCAGTTCTAGCATCCAGAGATGCCTTTTTCTCATTAAGCTGCTGACATCTTTCTGCAATATCGGCTTTCAGCGGGAGTTGGGCATGGCGCAGGTGGATCCTTTCACGGCTAGTTTCACCGTGGGTCAAAAGGACAGATTTGCAACCGACCAAAGCTTCACTTGTAATGTGCCCGGAGATGATCCTGAATTCGGCAAGAACGCCTTCACTCCTCGTAACCCTCGATCAACTCCTCGAGGGAAGGCGACAAGGTTTTCGCTAGAATTGAGGTGGAGCAATCGGCTTGTAGTTCAATGTGGTCAACAGAGGAGTAGGTTCGATGGATCTGTGGTCGAACGACAAAGAAACACGAAAGATCGCAACTCGGCAGCGAAAAGCGTCAAGATGCGTTTAAGCATACAAGAAGCGGACACGAAAATAGTATGTAAACGATTCTCTCCTCGAGGAGATAGCCGATGAAGAGACCATCGGTTCGTGTGGTCACCGGAGGCTCGGCCAGTTGGCGCTTGCCCATCTACACCTTCGGGTTCCCAGATCCGGCGTCGGCCCCGGCCTTCCCACTAGAAGCATCGGTTGCTGTATAAAGGGTAATTTATCAATATCAAAAGGGAGTAAGGCAAGGGAGCATAGAAGATGAGGATTTTCAGAACCTCCCGGCTCGACGAAGAGGCTTGCATCCTTTGCGAGCTCTTTTGGGACCAGATGGCCTCGACCGATGCTCGGGGCGCAGTTCAGGGCCAACCTCTTCTTGGAAGCCGATGGTGGTGAGTCCGGCTGGTTCGGTGTGATGGTCCTCTCAGAATCCGTGGGACCTAACTCCCCTCGATTGGTCTGGGTGTCCTCACTGGAGGTGTCTTCGACGGAAGCCTGTTAAAGAGGGAAAACAGTAAGCGCGAGCATGTCTGCAGGAATAAAGAATGATAAGGATCGACCAAGGCCTGAATTAGCTTACATGCGAGCTGTCTGGAGAGGGGCTCTGGCGCCTCAGGGTCTTCCTAGCAGCCACCTTCCTCACCGTCGTCCTGGTCTTAGTCGGAACGCGAGGGGTAGCCGACTTAGGGGCTGCTGGTTTCTTGGAAGCCGATTGTGGGGTTATCGGATGTTTCTGCATTATGACCTTTTTCAGAGGTGGCGAGTCTTTGCAGAAAAGAACCACAGAGTGGCGGAAGAATTCGAAGGAGCCATCATTGCGTGAGGCTCGGGGGCCATCTTGTTGCCGCGAAGAGAAAGAGTGAGTTAATAAAAGGATCAATTGCAGGCTGCATCAAGAAAATTTGCAAGTAGAGTACACGGTCCACGGATGTCATAGTCAGCGTCGAGCTGTTTGAACGGTCCCAGCTCTCCTAAAGGCGTGAGTCTTCCACATCGACCACCAGTCTTCAAAGCCATCGGTTGATGAGGCAAAGGTGAGGTCGGTGGGAATTGGGATGGTCGAGCATCAAAGAAAGAGTAGCACCTCATTGGTGAGAGGATCAGGCAGATCGGCTCTACACTCGTGAGTTGATGAAGAAAGAAGGAGCTACTTGCCCAAGGTCAATTGACGAGCCACTACGACCGGGGTAGAATTCGTACCGAGTTTGATTATCCGTTGGATGTGCTCATGCCGATCGGAAGGAACAGGGCGAATAACGGTGAAAAAGAGTTGCCGAGTGCGGTGTCATCGGCAAATTGTCCACCAAGGAGAGTGGATTCTCAAATGTTCTTCTTCCATGTAAGGAAGAAGTTGGGGTTGTGCCTTGGAAGAAGATCTGAACCATTTTGACGCCTCGAGGGGTGGGTTACTACCGCAATCGATACAAAGCTTGGCCATAGTGGTGCATCGGTTGCCTCCTTTAACGTCGGGGAAAGTGCAACTCGCGGAAGGGAAGTGCAGGATGCGGTTTGAAGTAAATGAGCCCACTGGATGAACCACCAAGGTCCACTGCTCGATTGCTATGCGAGAACAACAGGACATCAACTGGAGGTATCGATAGACCTCTCCAGGAACAGTTTGCGATGCCAAGCTGGTACCTTTGTCCGGTTGAGGCTAGGGAAAGATAGTTCTTAGTGGGAGCCAGAAGGGCCAAGAAGATGAAATGCTCTAGCCGAAATTGAGAAAGGTATGTTCTTTCTCCAAACAGGCCCTTGGTTTTCATATGACGTTGGATATAAGCGCTGACTTGTGCAATCTGTTTTGGAAGATAGTTTGTAAGGGACTGTGGTGGTTTGAAAGCAGAGGTGGTGATGTAACATTCGACCAGTAATCATTGCCACGTCTAGCAAGGTTGGCGACATAGGGCCATGGCCGAATATGAAACAATTCAGGCGTCGACCGAAGTAGCCGATGGTTTTGAGAAGATTCTGTTTTTCAAGAGGAGACAATGATAGATGCAAGGCATCGGCTATTCCCAAAATTTCCCATTGGGGTTGGTAAGCTCTAGCTACTCTACTGAACCAAGAAACCCAAATTTCAGGGGGATTAGGCCAGGCTCGCAAGCAGTCGGCCCAAGAGTTCAGATCTAGGTCACGCTTAAGGGATTCTATTGGCCTCGCAAGAGATTAGATGGGCAGGACTAGAATCTGTACGAGGGCCAAGACAGAGAGAATTTGGGAGAGAAGGATGTGGCAGCAATATGTCTGAAACCTAGAAAATTTAATGGTAGAGTAAAAGCATTAATCTGTATTCGCCATTAAATTGAACGCATGAATGCGAGGAGTAAGCGTACCTTGAGCACGGAGACCTCTGGATTAGGTTGGGATTCCGCCATCTAGTTTGCCACGGAGGTGGATCTATGCTGAGGATTGAAGGTTCTTGCGGTGAGCTTGGTACATTTGGTGGGCGATTGGGGATCTAGGTCGCCTTTTGAAGAGGGTCGCAGTTACCGCTTGAGGCTAAGAAGTGGCCGTTTAGGTTTGCCTAAGTTTGCGCCAAATTTAACTTGGTCAAGATTTTAGGAAAGCCGATGTGCATCGGCTCTTTGAGCTGTGGGTTTGTATCGTAAACGTAACAAGATGAAAGCCGATACGTTGCTATCGGTTTCGAGCATCGACTTATTTTCAACATCGGCAAAATTGGGACGACAAAATTAGCATCTTTGAGAAACAGATTCTCATTCATTTGGAGACGGATTGATTACAAAGGATGGGCGATTACAAAGGGGTCCGCTACTACTACTACTATTGTTGCTAATTCCTAATTTAAAAGGCGAGATCGCCATTGCCGTCGCCGCCTTCTTCATTGTCTTGGCCGCTACCGTTGCTGTTTCATTCTTCTTTGAAGAAGCGAGAGGGGCTTCATCGTCTTCATCATCTTCGATCTTCGCTTGACCCGGCGCGGAAGCACTTCATCGGCGGATACTCATCGGAGGACGAATCCTCCTCCGATTTTTCCTCTTCGTCTGAAGACTCGACGCCGTCCCACGACCAGGTGTCGTCACTACTTTTCGCCTCCGCCTCCCGTCGAGGAGGAAGGTTCTCTTCGCCGTCTGTCAGGGACGCATCGTCCTCCGACCAGACGGCAAAGTCCCAGTCCCTTACGTCCTACCATCGTGAGGCGAAGGTACTATATGTGGCCGTGGGTGGGTGCTCCGGAGTTGGCTCACGGTCACTAATGCTATTGGAGGCATGGGAGGATAGACCGGAGGAAGCAGAGGAGGCCATGGCAGAGAAGGATTTTTTCCGGTGAAGAGGGTTTTCGCTACGGAGAAAGATGGGACCGTGAACTGCTCAGCGGATTTAAATAAAGAGGAATAGTGAAGAAGCGGTTCAATGCCATAGCAGTTTCCCAGTTATGCCGCCAAAATCGTCAAATCATGCACGGAGGAGTTGAGAAGACAGGCATCATGATGAAGGGGTGGCGTGGCGATCTCAGCCCGCCACGCTGCTTACGCACGTAACCCGAAAAAAAAGAGGAAAACCCAGGAGAAGAAAAAACACACAGAGTGGTTTTGGAATTATCATTGCCAAAACCAGGGGGGCATGTGTTATCACCATATCTTGGCCAAAGACGGAGGTGGGCCGTGATCAAGATGGGCTTAGAAGATACATATATTCAACGTGTGGTTGGATCGGCCTAGTGCGTAGATTTGGGCTGAATTGCCCGTGTATCTTGTATCTTAGTAGGATTCGTATTTGTTTAGGTTCCGTTTATGTTTAGATAAAGATAGAGTTGTAGAGTTATTCCAAAAGTAGAGAGTCTCCGGACTATAAATATGTACCTAGGGTTATTGAGAAAAGGAGGACAATCACGTTCACAACAAACACAATCTCGGCGCATCGCCACCCCTTGTTTCTAGGGTTTTTCTCGTAGTATATGTCGCCTAGATCGCATCTTGCGATCTAGGCGATTTACTATCGTTATCCGGTGTTACTCGTCTTGAAGCCTTGTTGATGGCGGTAACACCTTTACCACAGATTTGTTAGAGCTAGCATCGATCTGTTACTATGATTGCTTATTTATGCTACCTCTAGCTATCTCGCCGTCTTTGCACCTTCTCCGGTGTGAAGGTGTCATCTTGCTTGATTTCGCTTAGTCGATTTGATGCATTATAGTTGTGCCTTGTTCATCAAGGTTTAGTTTAATATCTACGTGATTAGGCCTCACAAGCGGGTTGAACGATCCGAATACGTAAGGTATGGTTTATTGATCTTAGAGGGACGTTAGGAATTGACGTTATGTTGGTTTTAGGCCTTCTCTAGGATCGGTTTTCTACTATTTTTCGTATCTATTAGGCTCAACTACGTGGACGTTCCGGCGTGGTGAAAACACCAAACTATCGAGATCGATTTGGCTTTTAGTAATTAAGCAAAACCCCATGTTATCATAGATCCAATGCGTATGGGATAATCGGCTCAAAGCCGATTCTGAGGAAACACGGAGCCGATCACGGCTCGAATTTTACGATACTTGTCTACCGCAGAAACCAATCGAACAATCCATCACCTTCGACCAGGTATAGGTCAGTGGCACGCCGAACCAAGACAGACGCGTGCGTCTTGAAGATTTGCGGCCGTTGACCGAGGGACCAGGGCCACCACCGCCTGGGAGCCTCCGGCTCTTCGTGTTGCTTCGCTGCCCGCCCGGTGAGTTTTGATAGGAGGAGGAGGACACCTCCTCCGAGGAGTACCAGCCGGTGAAGTACTTCCGTCGGGTCGAAGACGACGACGGCGACGAAGAAGGACGAGGAGGCCCTCACCGCTTCCTCAATGAGTAGCCAGAAGACAGCCGGTAGCAGCCGAAGATGAGGAGGACGGCGGGCGCAGCGAAATGACGACCTCGGCTTCGATTAGGATTTAGTAGCGAGCATTAGTAGTAGCAGGACTCCATTTGTAATCGACCATCCTTTTGCAATCGATCATCTTCAAATGAATGAGAATCCGTTCCCAAAGCTTCTCCTTGCTTGTTTCAATTTTGCCGATAACCGAAACAGGTCGATGTTCCATAAGCCGATGACACCGTATCGGCTTTCATCATGCTGCATGCATATAGTCAAACAAGTTAAATTGCACAAAGCCGATGACCACCCATCGGCTCCTCCTAAAAGCGTTTGATAGGGTCAACCTTCAGTTGAATCTTTTTAACACATCATAACGGTCATTTCTTGGTCTGAAACGGTAACCTGCGACCCTTTTTCAAAATAGGCGACCTGTGTCCTTTTTTCAAAACGGGCGATCCAAACCTCAATTGCCCATCGAAAAATGTGCCCTGAACGAACAACTATCGACCAGCAAGGATGATGATGACGAAGCTGAAATAACTGAGTTCCGTGCTGATGCTCTCCACGCCCTCAAGGCATTTCCTCAGT
This sequence comes from Avena longiglumis, assembly GCA_030063025.1. Taxonomy (NCBI): domain Eukaryota; kingdom Viridiplantae; phylum Streptophyta; class Magnoliopsida; order Poales; family Poaceae; genus Avena; species Avena longiglumis. The sequence continues at coordinate 83,864,600 of CP125976.1, forward strand.
AGCTTGCATGTGCAGTCGGCAACTGGTAACTTATGCCGATGTTTTTTTTTATTCGCCGATTTTCAACGTCGGCCCCATATTTCTCGCCAATCGACTTAGCCGATCTCACGTATCGGCCCCTCAAGTTTTTATTGTCCCATATCCCACATGCTTGGAAAATACTTCTTGAGATCTGGCCATTGGCCATCGAATTTTACTCCATCCAATTGCTCAAGCATGTACGTTCCCTCTTAAAACTTGGTCGACCTTGCGGCCCGTGCCAATTTGGAGACCATTTACCATATCTTGCGTCCTTAGTACCCAAGGGCAACATGACTTCCCATACCAGATCTCCAACGTGGAACTCCTTTGGCTTCACCTTCTTGTTGTAGGCACGAGCTACTTTAGCCTTGTTCTCTTTTATTTTCTCAAGCGACCACAGCCTAAGCTCAGTCACATCTTCCACGCTGTCACTCATCAAAGTTGCATATTATTCAGCCGTTAGCTCATTACGAAAAGTAACACGTCTCGATCCAGCCGTAATTTCCCAAGGCAATACGACTTCTTGCCCATAGACCGAGATGGTACGGAGAGGTTTTATCGCCCCATGGCACGACATGCGATAAGCCCATAAAGCCTCGATAAAACCTCATGCCAACGCCTAGGGTGCTCATCGATTTTCCTCTTGATCGACTTGATAAGACTCGGTTGGACGCCTCGGCTTGCCCATTTGCTTGAGCGTAGTACGGAGATGACCGTATCGCCTTAATCCTGTGTCCTCGAACTTTACGAACTTCGTGAGAAATAAAACGAACCTCCATCGGTTGTGATAGTGGGGGAATCCCAAACCTATGAATGACGTGCTCTTTCACGAAATCGATGACATCTTTTGAACTTCATGACTTCATAGGGACGGCTTCTACCCACTTGGTAAAATAATCATGATGGCCAAGATCCACATGTGGCCCTTGCTTGACGGAGGATTGATCTTGCCGATCATGTCCATGCCCCAACCTCGGAATGGCCAAGGCTTGATGATGGGATTCATTCGTGATGCGGTACCATCTGGATTTTTCCAAATATCGACATGCTTGACACCCTTTGTAGTACTTAAAACAGTCCTCGAGCATGGTAGGCCAATAAAACCACGATCGCTGATCAACCACTTCATCTTATGAGCCGACCGTTAGTCCCACAGGCGCCTTCATGTACCTCGTGTAGGAGCCGATTAGCCTCATTTGTTCCCGGACATTTGAGCAATAATCCTTCGAGGTCTGTAAAACATTTCGTCCCCAATAAGCACATACTTCATGGCTCTGTACCTTATCCATTTAGGTGCCCAAGGCGAATCCTTCAAGTAATTGAAGATATCGGCTCTCCGATCGTCGGCTTCGAGTGTGCACTGAATATCGGCTCCCTCCGCCTCTTTATAGCACGAAGCCATGAATTGCGTCATCAGCTGGCGGCAGCCATAATGGGAAGAGGGACTCGCTCTCGCACTTGTAGTCCTCCGTGAGCTGGGAAATAACCAACTGGAGTCTCCAAAATTTCGCTTCGCTCGGCCGAGGAGTAACTCCATCCTTGCATATCGCCTCGCACTCGCTACATTGTTAGTGCGAGAGCGAGACAATCGATGGAGAAGGAAAATGTTGCCCCAGGCGACACGAGTAAAATGCCGATGCCGCAGCCATCGTCACACACCGATCCGTCGAAAAACATAGCCCACGCTCTTATGGACGTGCGGCTATGTTAGTGTTGATCCTTTCGGCGATAAGATCAGCGGGGCATCATAACTGCTTTCGCGGGTTGATACCGGATGTCAAACTCGACAATGCAAACATCCATTTGCCCAGCCCGGCCTCTTAACATAGGAGCCGACAAGATGTGCTTTATGACGTCGATTTGCATATGATGATGATTTCGCGATAGCAAAATGTGTCGCAACTTGGTGGAGGTGAAAAATGGCAGAGGCACAACTTATCGATCGGTACCTTGTCTCTGCGTCCAGCATCCTCCTGCTTATGTAAAAGACGACTCGCTCCAGCCCATCATAAACTTGCACCACCACTGAGGCGATGGACGTGTCAGCCACTGACAAGTAAATGTAGAACGGTTTGTCGGGCTGGGGTGGAACTAACACTGGCGGCTTTGTCAGATATTCTTTGATCTCGTCGAAGGCCCGTTGTTGTTCTGCCCCCCAGCGGAATTCCTCGTCAGCTTTGATTTTAACTAGTCCCATGAACGGCTCAATCCTTCCTGATAGATTGGAGATGAATCGTCTGACGAAGTTGATCTTGCCGATAAGGGACTGCAGTTCTTTCTTGGTGGTGGGTGGCTTCATTGTTCGCACCGCCTCCTGACTTTTCAGGCCGATCTCAATCCCGCGTTCGTGGACCAAGAAACCCAGGAACTGACCGGCCGTTACTCCGAAGGCACACTTCTTTGGATTCATCCTCAGGCCGAACTTTCTTGTTCGGTCCAGGACGCGTTGTAAATCGCCCAATTGCCCTTGCGCTGAAGCAGACTTGACCACCACGTCGTCAATGTAGATTTCCACCAGCTTGCCGATCAGGTCGTGGAAAATATAATTCATGGCCCTCTGGTATGTGGCGCCAGCATTCTTTAGTCCAAACGTCATAACCACATACTCGAATAACCCCACGAACACGGGACTCGAATGCGGTTTTGTGTATGTCTTACGGAGCCATAAAAATTTGGTTGTAACCAGCATTGCCATCCATGAAACTTAAGATCTTGTGACCAGCCGCTGCGTTGATTAACGTCTACGCTACGGCATTGGATACTCATCCTTTGGGGTAGCCTGTTGAGATCCGAAAATCTATGGCGACCCGCCATTGGCCATCCTTCTTCTCGGGCACTATACTAGAAATCCATTCACATACCGCATGGCCCGATTAACTTGGTCAACATTTTCTCGACCTCCTTCTTGACTTCTTTCGAATTTGCCTTCACTTGCCGTGCTCGCTGAAATGGCGAATCCTTTTTCGATGGGGCCGATGCTCAATGATGCTCTGTCTAACCTGGGCATTCGTGTAGTCGGTGGCGATGCAGGTATCGTTTCAACAGGCGATCATTGGGCCTCGCAGACCGGATCTAACTTTTGGCGATAAATGTTGGTGGCTTATCCCCAGGAACAATGTCAATCTCTTCCAGTTCATCAGCGGATGTGAACCCATACCCAAGCTTTCCGTCACCTGTCAGGTCGATGCTAAACACAGGGCAAGCAGTAGGTAAGGACAACAAAAATAATTTGGGCGATTGCAGAATCGCCCCTTTTGATGCGTTAGTCGGTGGCGTACACCTCATGGTTTTACAATGGCGGGCGTCTCCACCTACGACTACATGATCTGCTTGTCGTATGATCGTTGCTTTTTATTTTTTGTGGCCGATCGCGAGGATCAGCCGTGCCACGTATGATTGTGGACCTTTCTACTCTGTCAGGCCAGTGGATAAGACCAGCCTCACCCCGTTTTTTGACGCTTCAATGCTCACGTCAAACCGATTCGGAGATCGGCTCTTGGTCTTACTTCCCGGATGTTCATGCCAGCAATGGAAACCTCGATAGAATCGTGCATGGACGACCTCCACTTCATCCCGTCACATCAGAAACGTACGGTGCATCGTGGATGGAATGCAGCGATTAGCGTGGATCCAATCCCTTCCTAGCAAGACGCGAGGTACTTTTGCTGCTCACGGCGAAAAATAGCGTGGGTATGGTTTTCCTGCCCACGGTCGGATCACGTTCGTAACGCCTATGCGTTTAAGATGGCCGTTGAAGTCGCTTAACGTGGCGTTGGTTTTGATCAGTCCGCAGTGGGCGTCCCAAACGTCGTAGCATGGAGTATGGCATGATATTAGCCGCTCGGTGTCCACCAACATCTTCTGACGGGTTGTCCATTGATGTAACCCGCAGTCTGGAGCTTTCGGATGTTTGTAACCCTTCTCGTGGCTTCTCAAGATAATCGGCCGTGGGCCGCGGTCAAACTGTCCCACGGCGTGCGAGAATGTGTTGCTGTCAAAACTCACCGGCGGGCAGCGACGAGCAACACGAAGAGCCGGGAGGCTCCAGGCTGGTGGGCCTGGTCCCTCGGTCAACGGCCCGCAAATCTTAAGACGCACGCGTCTGTCTTGGTTCGAGGCGTGCCACCTGACCTATACCTGGTCGAAGGTGATGGATTGTTCGATTGGTTTCCTGCGGTAAACAAGTATCGTAAAATTCGAGCCGTGATCGGCTCCCGTGTTTCAAAATCGGCTGAGCCGATTATCCCATGGCTCTGCATTGGATCTATGATAACATGGGGTTTTGCTTAATTACTACAAGCCAAATCGATCTACGATAGTTTGGTGTTTTCACCACGCACCGGACGTCCCACGCGTAGTTGAGCCTAATAGATACGAAAAATAGTAGAAAACCGATCCTAGAGAAGGCCTAAAACCAACATAACGCCAATTCCGAACGTCCCTCTAAGATCAATAAACCATACCTTACGTATCGGATCGCTCAACCCGTTGTGAGGCCTAATCACGTAGATATTAAACTAAACCTTGATGAACAAGGCACAACTATAATGATCAAATCGACTAAGCAAATCATAAGATGCCACCTTCACACGGGAGAAGGTGCAAAGGCGAGATAGCTAGAGGTAGCATAAATAAGCAATCATAGTAATGATATCGATGCTAGCTCTAACAAATCTGTGGTAAAGGTGTTACTCGCCATCAACAAGGCTTCAAAGACGAGTAACACCGGATAACGATAGTAATCGCCTAGATCGCAAGATGCGATCTAGGCATATACTACCCGAGAAAACCCTAGAAACAAGGGGTGGCGATGCGCCGAGATTGTGTTTGTTGTGAACGTGATTGTCCTCTTTTTCTCAATAACCCTAGGTACATATTTATAGTCCGGAGACTCTCTACTTTTGGAATAACTCTACAACTCTATCTTTATCTAAACATAAACGGAACCTAAACAAATACGAATCCTACTAAGATACAAGATACACGGGCAATTCAGCCCAAATCTACGCACTAGGCCGATCCAACCACACGTTTGAATATATGTATCTTCTAAGCCCATCTTGATCACGGCCCCTCCCCTTCATAGGCCAAAATATGGCGATAACAAAACTAGGAATTTCTCTATTAAGATTCTCAAGCTGATGGCTAATGTTTTTCAAGATAATAGATTGTTCCTCCATAGTTTTAGTGAAAATCTTATTTTTCTCATATTGCATCTGCATAAAATTCTTAGTGGATCTCTCTACTTCTAGAATTCTTTCTTCACTAGGCATTCCAGATCTACCATGATAAACATTTCCACTAGGAGGATAAGGCCTATAATTGTTGTTGCTACCAAAATTATCCCTATAGGCATTGTTTTTGAAATTGTTGTTTCTAATGAAGTTCACATCAACTTGCTCTTCTTGAGTAACCAAAGAGGCTAAGGGAACACTATTAGGATCTAGAGGAGCTTTCCCATTAACAAGCATAGCCATAATAACATCAATATTTTCACTCAAAGAGGAAGTTTCCTCAACAAAATTTACCTTCTTACCATGTGGAGCTCTCTCAACATGCCATTTAGAGTAGTTAACCAACATATTATCAAGGAGCCTTGTTGCAACTCCTAAAGTGAGGCCCATAAAGGTACCTCCAGCAGCTGAATCCAACAAATTTCTTGAGGAGAAGTTCAAACCTGCATAAAAAGTCTGGATAATTATCCAAGTAGTGAGTCCATGAGTAGGGAAATTCTTAACCAAAGATTTCATTCTTTCCCAAGATGTAGCAACATGTTCACTATCAAGTTGTTTAAATTTCATAATGTCACTTCTCATAGTTATAATCTTAGCAGGAGGATAGTATTTTCCAGTAAAAGCATATTTGCACTTAGTCCAAGAATCAATACTATTTTTAGGCAAGGAAAGCAACCATTCTTTAGCTTTTCCTCTCAGGGAGAAAGGAAAAAAGCTTGAGCTTAATAATGTCTCCATCTACATCCTTATATTTTTGCATCTCACAAAGTTCAACAAATCTATTGAGATGGGCAGTAGGATCATCAGAACCAGCACCAGAAAATTGCTCTCTCATCACAAGATTCAACAAAGCAGGCTTAATTTTATAAAAGGTAGCATCAGGAGCAGGTGGAGCAATGTGAGTGCTTAGGAAATCATTGTTGTTGGTGCTAGTGAAGTCACACAACTTGGTATTCTCAGCAGAGTTCATTTTGGCAAAGGTGGGGAAGCCAAAAACAGCAGCAGCAGCTAGAGTAGAAACTATTTTTTTTGTATTTTTGAATAGAGCAAGCAAACCAAACTAGACTAATTTTTTTGGGTTTTCTGAAAAGAGGCAAACAAAACCAAGCAAAAAAACTAAGCAAACTAAAAACAAAGTAAAGAGAAAGGAAGTGAAGGACTCTCCTTGTGAAGACGTCCTTAGCCTCCCCGGCAACAGCGCCCGAGAACTTGTTGATGGTGCTGGCGTGGAGCACTTCGTTGGAAACCCAACAGCAATGTGTGATGAGCACATCAACAAGTCTTCCCTCAGTAGAGACCGGGGTTATCGAACCAGAAGGAGGAAGGAAATGTGACACAGGTGTTGCAAGCAACGCGGAGACCTGCACAACACAAACTCAAGACTTTGCCCCAACGAATCAATGAGGTTGTCAAGTTCATCGGTTTGCTGTAACAAAGGATTAAATGTATGGTGTGGAAGGTAATGGTTTGCAGCAAGTAAACAAGTAACAGTGTAAGATGTATCAATGGTAAAGATTGGACCGGGGTCCATAGTTCACTAGAGGTGCTCTCCTTAGATAAACAACATGGCATGAAGGGTAAACAAATTATAACAGGGCAATTGACAGGAACTGAGCAAGGCATAACAATACAATTAGTAGTCAGAAAGATCTTATGAGATTCGATTGGGCAATACAACAAGATACATAGACCGACATCCAACTTCATCTATGACTAGAAGTCCACCTTCAGGTTATCATCCGAACCCCCTCCAATATTAAGTTGCAAGCAACAGACAACTACTTCAAGCAAAGTGTGTAAGGTAAACAGTCCACATGTTCCACGAACAAGCGACCGTTGTTTTCTCCCTAGTAGCAACATCACATCTACAACCGAAGAGATTATTGTCACTTCCCTTGGAAACTAGAGGCATGAACCCACTATCGAGCATAAATACCCCCTCTTGGAGTCACTAGCAACTACTTGGACAAGATAGCTACTAACAACGGAGAGCATACAAGATCATAAACAACACAAACATGATAGAATCATAAAGACAAAACCATTAATCAAACCAACATAATAATCTCAATATCCATCGGATCCCCGCAAACACAACATGCATGATTACAAATAGATTAGATCTTGATCATGAACGAAGCTCACAAGATCTATACATGAAAGCACAAAGGAGGAGATACAACCAAATAGCTACTACATGGACCCATAGTCAAAGGTGGAACTACACACGCATCATACCGGAGAGAAGGCCTTCGGGATGATCTCCTCCGATGAGGTGCCGAAGAACTTGATCCCCGATCTAGGGATGATGGTGGCGGTGGCTACAGACGGTTTCGTGGAGATTTGATCGGGTGCTTAGGGTTTCTGCATCAGGGGCTTCTTATAGGCAAAGGGGGAGATCGAGGCGGCGGCCAGGGGCCCCACACCCCTCCTAGGCGCGGGGTAGGCCCCACCCGTGCCTAGGGGGGTCTGGGCGCCCTAGACCGCCTCTATGGCTCCCCTCTGGACTTCTTGTTCCCCACGGAAAGTAATTGAATTTGGCTTTTGTCCCGTCCAATTCCGAGAATATTTCTTTACTAACTTTTCTGAAACCAAAAGCAGCAGAAAACAGGTTCTGGCACTGTGGCAACTTGTTAATAGGTTAGTACCAGAAAACATGTAAAAAGCATCTCAAAGTGTAGACAAGCAAAGAAAAGTCGATACTAAACAAGCATGGAGCATCAAAAATTATAGATACGTTTCCGATGTATCAGCGGCGTCGGTGGTGCTTCCCGTCACTCTGCGCGAGTCCTCAATCGGAAGGGCGTGGGGAGTGGCGCACAACGAACCTCGTTAGTTGTGCCACCGGCCCCCACCTCTTTATATACGCGCAGGTGACAGGGGCCCACCAACCAAGGAGGCTGGGCATCCTCGATCTGGACGTGGTCAAGGGTACGGTCGAGCCGTTGGGCTCGATCGTGTGGAGATCAACCTTACAGGACAACCCTATCGGCGCGATAACCCAATTTCCCACTACCAGTCGCCTCTCCCGCGGCGAAGAGCTTTCCCTAGCTGCCCCTGTCGCCATGCGTTCGCCGGCGAATCTCCACCACGCCGAGCCGAATCCACGCCTATAGATAGGTTCGTCATCGTTGCTGCACCCTTTCCCCTCGGCCTAGGCCACCTCTCGCCGCCCAACCTTCATCGTAGATCGGCTTCGCTCTGAGCTCCCGCCACCTCGCCCGCCGAGTGTTCGGCATTTTGCCCGTTCAGACATGGACTCCGGCAATGAGGAGATGTTCGCTGTGTTGCTGGAGGAGGAGAACGTCACTGCCGCCGAAGATGCAGAGCATAAGCAGATCCTCACCTCTCTCTCACGGCTATACATGCACATTGCAACTCCGAAGCGTGAAGGCTCAATGAAGGGTCGACGGAAGCAAACACCCAACTTGAGTGAAAGTGCTCTTAGATGACACGCGGGGACATTGGAAAATAGTGCCCTTTGAAAGGCCAGAATTATACCGAGCAACCCATCGCCGCGTTTAGTTTGTCTCTTCACGAGATCAGCGAGCGCCTAGCAGGAAGCATAGGGCATCTTCGTTGGGCGACCTAGACGACCCGAGGCTGCCCAAACGTGTTCGTACGGATAGGAGATGTGGCCTAGCGGCACGATCCAAATATGCTGAGCTTTCTGAACTAGTCAGTGTCGACCCATTTTGAGTCTAATATTGGCTGATTTTGTGCCAGTTCAGAAGCGTGCGCGTCCAGGTTCGTCATCTTCTCGTCCTCCCCTGGTTGAAAGTCATTCCACCCCAGATCAACATCCATCATCTATGCGCCATCGACGCTGCTGCCTGCTTGACGGCTATCTCGCCATCGCGGTAGCCGCTCTGTCGCTGGCCGTTGTTCGTCAGCCCCGTTGAAGGCTTCTTGCTGGCTCTGGTGCCAATTGGCACCGCCAGAAGAGCCCGGGAAGTGCGACCGTTCCCGCAGTCGAATTGTGTCTTCATCCTGGTCCCCTATGTTGGCGGGGTTCTCTTGGTGCTCCGGCTTTCTTTCGAGATCTGGGCAGGACATGGCCATTTTGGCGCCAGTAGGCTCGGACCCGACGTTGAACTGCGGCGCACACAACATGTTCGGCCATTTGCATAGCCGGACCGATGACAACTAGCTCGGAGTCGATCAAATTATTCTACAATCATGTTGTGGACACATCGTCATATAACGACTCCGATGATGGTAGATGCTACCCTCATCCATAACCACGCCGAGAGCATGCATCCCATCTGCCAGGGCTCGGTGAAGGGATGCAAGGCCAACTTGAAGCGTGATCAAGAAGGTTGTCATGAACGGCTATACAATGACTACCATCCCAGGGAATCACTATACCAAGAGCACATATTTTGGCGTCACTTTCGGATGTCAATGAGCTTGTTCTTGACAATTATCGATGTCATGAGGGACTACAATCCGTACTATGAAAGCAAGAACGACTATATTGGTAAGATTGGCTTCACTTTTTACCAGAAATGTTCCGCTGCTATTCGCATGCTTGTATATGGAGTATTCGGTGATCTAGTGGATGAATGCGTGCTTGTATATGGAGTATTCGGTGATCTAGTGGATGAGTGCATGCGCATGAACGAGACCACTTGCCTTGAGTCGGTGTACAAGTTCTGCAAAATGGTAATTGCGGGTTTCAGTTATATTTACCTGAGAGAGCCAGATGCTGCTGATACTATCCGCCTTTTATCCATCAACGAAAGCGTTTGGATAACACCATCGTGGTGCGGGCAACAGGAAAGGCCGACAAGATGACCACGATGGCGACGAAGGTGGGTTTGCCGTCCCTGCATCGGTGTTGAGCAGCATGCATGCGCGGAAGCCGACGGAGGCCATGATGGCTCCCTTCGTGGCCACGACGGAAATGAATAAGAGGAAGGCCACATCGTCGACCAGGATGGTTTCTTCGATCACGACGGCTTACAAGGACTGTGCTGCCGCATCCACGCCCAGGCCGGTGGCGCGCGCGGACATCACAGCTCGCGGCTGAGTCGCCGGCTACGAGGTGGTCGATGAAATGCCCTGCCATGCACAAGCGGTTGTGACCGAAATTACCATCGTCGAATTCATGTGTCAATTGGATCCTTCGCACGTGGAAGGGGTCGATGATCTCAACTATGATCACATGGAGGAAGAGTTGATCGAGAAAGAGGTGGCCGAGGTGGAGATGATGTCCACAACATAAACATGCTATGTTGTGCTTTTGGCTCAAAAAACTTGGTATATGTGGTTCCTTTTGGATGATCTATATGCATGCATGTTCGAATTTGTTGTATTCAAATATTTGATACTTGTTTAATTTAAGTCATTCAGATGGTCAAATGTTTGATCATGTGCCATGATATAATTTGTTGTACTATGAGATAGAGGTTTGAAAATGAATCTCAATTTTTGGTGATCATGTAAATACAGGGGTTTGGAGGTTGGGCCGTCATCTTTTAGATGATCAAAGGATGATGTTTCGGTTGGTTAGAGATGCTCTTAGATTACTATGGAAAACGTCTACTATGCCAAAAAGTTCAGTGTTTTAGCAAAAGAGGATGAGACTGGCTTTACTCAACAGATCAAATCACGGGAGGATCCTTACGTAATCTATATCCAGTATCCTGTGGTCCTGGTTCTACATGCTTTACCGAAAACGGACCTAACACTCCCCGCCGCTCTTCTCACGAACGACTTGATATTCTCAGATATACTAGTGTGTACTCCATACATTTATAATTTATTCCTCTGATCTGAAAAGAACGCGCAGTCACTACTCTCAGCTCGATCGGTCCTCGGTTGTTCGTACCACCGATGAGCAAGCAAGCAATCTCTTCTGCTGGATCGGGTCCTCGTAATCGCCCATCATTACTGTACGAAACGATAACGCGGAGAGGACAGGAGTGGAACCAAAGCAAGAATCTCTCGTGCAGAGCGAGATCGACTTTGTTACAAGTTGCCAAGGGGACGACGCCTACCTGCGCGCAGCAAGCAGTTCACGCGCGCGCGGGGGGATTGAGGATACCGGCCCCGCCGCTATCGATCGGCTCTGTCACAGCACCGAGAGATCGACCAGCCTATAGGGCAATATTCGCCGACGATTTGATCCTATCTGGCCGCCGATCTTTACCTTGTCGGTCGATCGAGCTAGTGGATCGACGACACAAGTTCTTGACGCGCGCAGATTGAGTTCTCCGTGGAACTTGTGGGAGTTTGGTGCGGAACAGGAGTTAGGATTATTGCTGGCATTATATTTGAGCGTGCAAAGGATGGACAGATACGGCGACGGTGAAGATAGGGCTTGTTTGCATAATCGAGTTTATTATAGTACTACTAGTATGAGACTTTAAACAGGATGGTTTGAGTTCAGGAACCATGACCGTCGAAGCTACTCCATAAGTACTATAACCTGAGTCCTGGGTGTGTGTGTTTCTACGCCTTGTTTCTGCTATAGTAGCTCCGATCCGTCGGCAACCAACGAGGCGACGGTGAACTCCAGCATGCAGAGCACGTCTCGGTCTCGCGAGACATCCGGCGATCAAGTCACTTTAATCTCTTTATCTGACAGCAGATGATCATCCACGGCATGTGAACGGGGCGAGGGGTCACAGGCCTTGTCGGGTCCGGGACGGCGACGGCAGCCGCCGATGGCGAGGGCTGCGACAGAGACGGGGGCTCGGCAATTCGGCATGTACACGGATTCCCGCCCACCACCGAGCTGGAAGCGAAAGGGACCCCACGAGCACGCGCGCGCGCCCAACACCGAGGAGGCGCGGAAAGGCACGGGACGGAGCCGAGTTGTGGGCGGCGCACCCACAACAGCCCAAGCCGATGGACCGATCCAGCCGAGTTGGTATTATTACTGTGGCCGCGTTCCGATTTGGCACGTGACCGACCGTGGTAGAGTAGTAGGCGGGGGGCTCGGTGGTGGAGGTCCGCGTTGCGGCTACGCAGAGCGACACGTACGTACGTCTGGCTGCCTGCCTGCCGGCGTTGCGTGTTTCGGAGTCAGTGGAGTTTGGGACGTACGTGATGGGCTGCTAGATCATGGACGTCTTGTCTCCTTTTGCTTGTTTCGAACATGTCTTATTAGTCCGTTCGTTTTGGATATATGTCCAGGGGTGTTTGGCTGGTGTCCACTGACTGGAGCGCCTAGTAAATCTGAGGCGATGCGTCTAATGACCGATCTCCTAATTTTCATCGAACGTTTTAACTCTATAGTGCAAAAGAAAGCGCAACAAATTGACAGCTTCAACAGTACAGTATTGTCCTCACATTCATCTTATAAATCAGTTTTGCTTGTTGGGTGTACCCACTGCATGCAACTCACGAAAAATGAAAATACAACAGCGGAAGGATCAATCTATACTCCCTCTGTCTGCAAATAAGTACGTCTATAATATCAAGACACTAAATAAATGCAATTAGCTTCTCGTAATCACTCCTCCACCCCATCCTCCAATCTCTATTCTTTTCTTGATAATTAATAAAGCTTCATAAAAAACTAATTTATCTAGTATTTTTTCTAGATGTACACTTATTTACGGACGGAGGGAGTACCTCTTTGGTTCGAAGGGCATGAAGGAGTATCGACCAATCCCGACCATCCTTGTCTTTTTTTTAGTTTCGTGAGTTTAGAATGGATGTACACCGAAGAGTAAATGTTTTCATCAACCGCACCGTTGTTTTTACCGCGCCGTGTGTTCCTACCACATGCAGCGTTTATTTATTTGAAACACATTGTTTCTACAACTGTTTATCGCACCAAGCATTTTGTACTACATTACATGCTTCCGACATGGCATGATGTTTACCACCTCCCCCACTCCAATCCATAATATTATCGCTAACTTAGTATAAAGTTGACCTAAATCAACGACACTTATTATGGATCGGAGAGAGTACTAGTAATACTGCTCATAGGTATTTAGTAATCTACTGGCTGTCCAAGTATGGGATTGTAAATGATGTAGGTGCCCGCGCATGAAAAATGAGATCGCATCCGTGGTGTGTGCCTTCATTGTTGTGTTTCACCGGATTATATGTTGTTGCTATGGGTAAAGGGTGTCCGGTGTCGTTGCTATGGGTAGGGGTGCCATAACCGGTGCTAGTGGTTGTGGTGTTTGGTTACGGTGTAAACCCCACCCAAGCGGTTATTGGTGGCATGACAACTGCTTGTTTCTACCCTTTTCACCTTAGAGTTTTTTTCGAAACGGAGGCACCGCCCCAGCCTCTACATCAAAATGATGCATATGCCTTTTTTATTTCATTATTAACTTGAGTCTCAGACTCTGCCTCTAGCCCTCGAGGCTCGGGCTTTGGGTGAAAACCAGTGGTTCAACTTAAGATACCATTATACCAGACATGTAAGGCCATATGGCATTGTCCTTTACTTGAGGCACCGAAACAAGAATGTTTGGCGTGTGCCAGCTCATTGATATGTGCATGGTTGCAGACGATGACCATGATAGTCTTGGTTGCAGTCTTATCCCCAACATCTTATTTGAGCTCTCAGCCAAGCATATATGTTGAGTAACAAGACAATGCCCTTTGAGCTATACCGAGGGGCACTGGCGGAGCTATGCACAAGTCCGAGGAGGGCACCGCTCCCCCAGACTTGGAACATTTACTAAAGAAAAAATATTTAAGGGGCTTAATTGGAATTTTTTGAGTCTTTTGCACCCCCAAATGTTGAAATATTACCTTTTGCCCCCCAAGTCAACCTGTGCTAGCTCCGCCAGTGCCGAGTGGGCTGTCACCGTGGAGGGGTCTAATCAATGGTGATATGGCGTATTCAGCCATCTTAGCAGTGTACCATTGCATCACTAATTAATTCTTTAGTGACTTGCATGCCTACTTCTGCAAAAAGATCATACATTCGCTTCATTTTTGACCGTCGGTCCCGTTAGTTAATGAAGGTTTGGTCAATTGCAAGTTTTACATCTCGGTTTTACTTCTTTTTGTTGTGAACTAATCTCCTTAACATATTGTGTATGGGTATGTTGTTTGAAGTTTACACCATGCGCACAATTCATTTTGGAAACAAAAGAAAAAGAGAACTAATAGTATATGAAATTTGGTCATCCACTTTAAGACCATGCATGGCCAATATATATCTCAACAAGTTTATCACTTTGATTGAAATCACTTTTCAGGATGATGTGAAAGTACGTAACCAGTGTGTGTATGTTGCATTATTCAATTGTTCAGTTTGGACACTTGGGCAGCCAAAGAGCTTTCCAACTCACGCAGACTGGAACCCTAGTGGTTTTGCCACAACCACCTCTCCCTTTCGTTCTTTCCCCGCAAGGCAAAGTCACATTGCTGTTTGCTACTACACTGCTATACTTCCCTAGTAGTGTGATAGCCCTTCAGAGAAAAGAGAGATATTTGTAAAGCAGTGTGTACGTACCAAAAATTGAAATCAAGCCGCTTGCATTCTTATCGGTTCCGTGGCTCGCGGCTGGCGGCGATACTCATTGGCTGGCAACCAGAAGATCGAGCATCAAATCTAAAAAATTTATGAGAGAGAAATGACCCTCTTGCGACAAGTTTCGCATTATCCATCTGTCTGTCTATCTATCTAACTTCCACGAGCTGCCTAATAATTTTCTCGAGTCGATCTATCCACAAGAGATTGTGGAGACAATTATCCACGCTTGTCCCATGGACGTCTTACACCGAGATGGGATGATTCATTGCATATATGGAACCACGCGGCCGATATGTATGTCAAAGAAACACGCGCACATACGAGTACGTGTACCGCAGAACTGCAGATAAAGCTACACAGAGAGATCGCACTACTCCGATCCTACGTAAGGGCAGTTCAAGCAAGTGGTGGCGGTCACACTCAAAAGCGACACACCCCGGCCCTTAATAAAGAAGGAGAGATAATAGATGTCGAACGTGCAAAATAAACAAAAACGTCGGCAAAGCGTGATCCAAAGCTAGCGTATTTGGCCGTATGCGATCGACACATCACGCACGCTTTATATATCGCCCCTACAAAATTATATATATATACTGCTAGCTTAGTTCCGTACGTACCCAAGAACACGGCCGGCCCTAATGTTTGCAAGTTGGGAGTATAATGTTCGTACTAGCTAGTTAGTTAGTTCTCGTGAGTTGCTGGTGACTTGTGAAGTGCATTATTATTCGGCAGGGAAAAGGGAGCATGTCATTGGGTGGAAAACAGAGATGGCTCATCAAGTAGTTATCTACTCCTGTGTAGTATGTGATCTACACGATTTACTGGTCTAAAAGTAGCTTGACAGTATCGGATATGGATTGCACGCATGGGGAAAAGTTGTGGATGGTTTGTGTAGCTTACTAGCTTAGCCATCGGTCCAAAAGGAGGACTTGGCGCCTAAAGTGTTTGGAAAGAATATTTTCTTGACATGACAAAAATGCAACTGTAAAAACTTGAAAAGCTCACGTAAAAAAAAAACTTGAAAAGCAGGAGTAACACAAGCTGTGTAAGTAAAGTACTCCAACAGTTAATTCTTGCTTTTTTTTTAACGGGAAAAGGCCTCGATAGGCCTAGAACTGCTAGTATTAAACAGGAGGTTATAGATTACAAAGAGGCCCCTAAACAACAGGGCAAATAAATATAAGGCCTCCATGTATGCAAACAGGACATTGAAAAGAAAATAATAAAAGCAATCAAGTCCACGGTCCACATCACCGCCGGGAGACCTCGAGACACCGGAGCAAGCGTCACTGCCAGGGAACAAGCCAGTTGGGGGGCGACACCAACTAAGTTTTCGGCTCTGAGGTCGAAGAAGATCTTCCCTGTAGGCTTGTGCGCGCCCTCTTGCGCAAGCACAACCATGGAAGAAGGACGATCTCGGCCACAACCAAGCATGGAGTGGCCTCACCGGCCAAAGGTAGCTCCAGCGACGTGCCTTCGCTTGGAAACTCCACCAGACACAGCTTCGGGATCCACTTCACCGCGTCTCCACCAGTCGCTAGCACCCAAGCTCGCTCTCCCTCGCCACCACGGCTGGCCGAGAGCATCTGGGGCCACCGAATCTTGGCGAAGACACAAAGGAGAAGAACAGGCTTATCTTCCAAGCTGCTGACGCCTCCATTCCCAATCTTGGCTCTGACCATCAGAGCCCCGATGAGAAGGGAGAGCAGTAACCTCCCAGCGCGGCCCAATGGCGCTAAGGAGTAGCTCGGGGCCGGCTTATTCGCGGAGATCCTCCAGCTTCCCACACTGATGAGAGGGTTGCTCGAGTTGTCCCAGATCCGGCCGGCGGGATCTAGAACCCTACTCCAAGACTGCACAAAGGCAACACAAAAACTAAAACCTAAACTACCTAAGCCGGCGCCGCCCCTCAGTCGCCTTCCAACAGCATCGCCGCCGGGAGGGACTTTGGTTTGGCCCGGCACCACCGAGGAAGCTCTCAAGCTACTGTAGAGAAGAGAGAGAAGGGGAAGAAGAAAGTGGACGCTCTCATAACAGTTAATTCTTGCTAGTATCATGGTTTTCTCAAAACGTGAAATCGGTGAGAAATCTAGCCGCATTCGCAAATTTCACGGGTAGATAATCAGTTAGCCTATACACGTGCAGCATCAACCGTGTTGATTAGTAAGACGAGAGAAGGAAACTAATATTTGGATAACATGTTAGGAACAAATTGATCATGACCAGAGCAACTTTTCCCTCGTTCAGTTCGTTCCCAAACCATACTACATACTGCTACTCCTAGTGCCGAAACTGTTTATTTGTGCTTTCTTGGTCTTTACCTACCACCAAATGCATTGCATGATCCCAACACACTTTGTCTGTCCTGATAGAATGATTGGACACGTCACGTTCTGATTAGCCACACCTTTATTTTTTTTGGAGCACCTTTTTTATTCTGCGTGTTCTGTAGAAATTTAGAAAGAAAAAAACATCATAGGGTTGGCGCACGTACGACCTGTGGAAAACAGCACTAGCTAGCGCTCAGACTGCTTATTTTACATTACCCAAATCAATCGCTCCTAAGCATGATTGATCTTTGCTTTCTAGATTTGGTAACTGTTGGAGGCTTACATATACTTTCGAGGACCAAAGCGAGAAGAACACTCTCAGTTGCCCGACTTCCGCCGGCGCCTTTCGAGTTTCTTAGAGAAGAACACTAGTAGAAACGAGGCCTTTGCTTGAGGTCGTAAATGGGTTTTAACACCGGTTCTTCTACGAACCGGTGTTAAAGGGGTGCCCGTACCAGCGTGGCCCGTTCAGCAAAAAAGAGCACCCCTTTGACACCGGTTCGTGCCACGAACCGGTGTTAAAGGCCCTGCACCAGTGGCCCGCGCAGCCCCCCTTTAAGGTGTTAAGGGGGGGAGGGGGGAGGGGTTATATAACACACCGCAACCCACACCCCTCTCTTTCATTTTTTCACTCTCTCATTTTGGAGCCTAGCATGACGGTGAGAGGTGTGCTAGTTTGTGTTTTTTCCTATGCACAAGAGGTGTTCGGTGAAATGCCCGAGAGCTCGAAATAAGTTTTCTTGTTGCTCTTTCCTTCTCGGTCGAGGTTGGCAACTTTATCCCTTTCATGTATCATTGATGTACTATATATAAATGGTCATCTCCCTATTAATTTTTGATATACTATATATTAATGCAGATGAACCGACGTTGGATGTATGGTGACCGACGCACTTCCGAGTACATTACAGGCCTCCAAAATTTCATCGTTGTGGCTAATGCAAACCGTGGTCACAATGATTTTATGTGTTGTCCGTGTGTTCACTGTCAGAACAAGAAAGACTACTCAAATATCAGAACCATTCACGCCCACCTGCTTCGATCCGGTTTCATGCCCAGCTATAATTGTTGGACCAAGCACGGAGAAAAATGGGTTGTGATGGAAGACAACGAAGAAGAAGAGGATGATGACAACTATCATAATATGTATCCTGAATATGATGATACTGCAACGGGGGTAGATAATGAAGATCAAGAGACAGCAGATGGGCCCGCTGATGACGATCTTGGTCGGGCCATTACTGATGCAAAGGAAGAATGTGAAACTTAAAAGGAGAAGGAGAAGCTGGAGCATATGTTAAAGGATCACAAAACATTGGTGTACCCAACTTGCGAAGATGGCCACAAAAATCTAGGTACCACACTGGATTTGCTGCAATGGAAGGCAGAGAACGGTGTGGTCGACCAAGCATTTTCAAAGTTGTTGGTAAAAATGAAGAATCTGCTTCCAAGAAATAATGAGTTGCCCGACAGTACATACCAAGCAAAAGGTTGTCTGCCCTCTAGGATTAGACGTGCAGAAGATACAAGCCTGCATTAATGACTGCATCCTCTACCGCGGTGAGAAGTACAAGAATTTGGATGCATGCCCGGTATGCACTGCACTACGGTATAAGATCAGACGAGACGATCCTGACGATGTTGAGGGCGAGGCCCCTAGGAAGAAGGTTCCTGCCAAGATTATGTGGTATGCTCCTATAATACCACGGTTAAAACATATCTTCAGAAATAAAGAGCATGCCAAGTTGTTGTGATGGCACATGGAAGACCGTAAGAAAACGCGATGTTGAGACACCCCGCTGATGGGTCATAGTGGAGAAAAGTCGAGCGAGAGTACCCGGACTTTGCACGTGACGCAAGGAACTTAAGGTTTGGTCTAAGTACAGATGGCATGAATCCTTTTGGTGAGCAGAGTTGCGATCCACGGCACCTGACTCTATGTATCTATAACCTTCCTCCTTGGTTGTGCATGAAGAGGAAGTTCATTATGATGCCAGTGCTCATCCAAGGCCCGAGGCAACCCGGCAACGACATTGATGTGTACCTAAGGCCATTAGTTGAAGAACTTTTACAGTTGTCGGCTAAACCAGGTGTACGTATGTGGGATGAGCACAAAGGGGAGCCATTTTACCTACGAGCGTTGCTTTTCGTAACCATCAATGATTGGTCTACTCTTAGTAACATTTCAGGGCAGACAAGGGATACAATGCATGCACACACTGTTTAGATGAGACTCAAAGTGTATATTTGGAGAAATGTAAGAAGGTTGTGTACCTAGGATATCGTCGATTTCTTCCGAACCTGCATCCAGTAAGAAAGAAAGGCAAGCATTTCAAACGTCTGGCAGAACCCCGGAGGAAGCCTGTCCTCCGTACCGGTGAGGAGGTATTTGGTATGGCCAAGAACCTAGAAGTAATATTTGGAAAATGTCCTGGCAGTCTATCTATTCCGAATGACGATGCCGGACACGCGCCCATGTGGAAGAAGCAATCTATATTTTGGGACCTATCCTATTAGAATGTCTTAGAGGTCCTCTCTTCAATCTATGTGATGCACGTGATGAAGAATGTTTGCGTGAACCTGGTAGGCTTCATAGGAGTGTATGGGAAGACAAAAGATACACCGGAAGCATGTCAGGACCAGCAACGTATGAAAGACCCTGAAGAGCCTATGCATCCTGAGAACGAGAAGGGTAAACGATGCCACTTAACTCCGGCCAGCTACGCTCTTACCAAAGCAGAGAAGGAAATCTTTTTTGAATGTCTGAGCAGTATCAAGGTCCCGTCTGGCTTCTCATCGAATATAAAGGGAATAATAAATATGGCAAGAGAAAAAATTCCAAAACCTGAAGTCTCATGACTGCCACGTGATTATGACACAATTGCTTCCGATTGCATTGAGGGGGCTTCTACCTGAAAATGTTCGAGTACCCATTGTGAAGGTATGTGCATTCCTCAATGCAATATCTCAGAAGGTAATCGATGCAGAAAGCCTACCAGAGTTACAGACAGATGTGGCCCAATGCCTTGTCAGCTTTGAGTTGGTGTTCCCACCATCCTTCTTCAATATTATGATGCATCTCCTGGTTCACCTAGTAGAAGAGATTGCCATTCTCGGTCCTGTAATTCTACACAATATGTTCCCCTTTGAGAGGTACATGGGAGTCTTAAAGAAATATGTTCATAACCGTGCTAGGCCAGAAGGAAGCATCTCCAAGGGCTATGTAACAGAGGAGGTCATTGAGTTATATGTTGATTTTATTCCTGACCTTAAGGCGATTGGTGTTCCAGAATCACGACATGAGGGGAGACTGCGTGGAAGGCACCCTAGGATGTAAAGCAATGATATGTAGGGACGGGCATTCTCTCAATCAAGCACACTACACGGTTTTACAAAGATCTATCTTGGTTTCCCCGTATATCAATGAACACAAGAATTTAATACGCCTCAAACACCCGGGGCAGTCTGATGAATGGATTATAAGTGAACACATGTCTAGTTTTGGCGGCTGGCTGCAAAGACTTCTCATGAATAACACCACTGTTGGGGATCAGCTGTACTTGTTGACCAGGACACCATCTTCGACTGTATGTACTTTCCAAGGGTACGAGATAAATGGGAATAAATTTTACACGATAGGACAAGATAAAAAGAGCACCAACCAAAACAGTGGTGTTCGCTTCAATGCAGCAGAAGACAATGGGCCAAAGACCACGTATTATGGGTTCATAGAGGAGATATGGGAACTTGACTATGGACCTAATTTTAAGGTCCCCTTGTTTCGATGCAAATGGGTCAAGCTAACAGGAGGAGGGGTTGAGGTAGACAAGAAGTACGGAATGACAACAGTGGATCTCAACAATCTTATGAAGGTAGACAAGAACTTAGACGAACAATTCGTCTTAGCCAATGATGTGGCTCAGGTTTTCTATGTGAAGGACATGTCTACCAAACCAAAAAAAAAGAAAAAAAATAAGCAAACAGATACATCACACGATGAGCCAAAGCGTCACATAGTTCTTTCAGGGAAAAGAAACATCGTGGGAGTGGAGGACAAGACAGACATGTCAGAAGATTATAATAAGTTTGATGAAATTCCTCCATTCAGAGTGAAGACTAACCCAACCATCCTGTTAAACGGTGTTGATACTCCATGGTTACGGCTGACGCGATCATAAGATTGACTATATGTATTAACTGAGCCATTTTTGGCACACATATGTATCTCAACATGGAAATCAATGTCATATTTCTTCTGTTAACAGTATATGTATTAAATGAGCCATTTTTCTTCCTGCTATTTCTTCCCGCCATTTTTCTTTCCTCCATTTTTCTTCCCGCAAGTTCTTCCCTCCAGTTATCTTCCTGCCATTTCTCACTATATATATAGGGTTGGCCTCCATTGTCATTGCACATCTCTAGACTCATATCTGCAACCTCAGCACTCTTTCCCATGGCTTCCACCGTAGCACTAACCCCCAGGGAGGCTGAGGCGCTTTACGCCTCGAACTACCCCCCGCCCGCCATCGTGTCCCTGTCGGCTGGATCTTGGCGTCGGAGGCGTGCTGGTTCCTCCTGTCCCTCTAGGTGTGGCGCGCCGGATGGCCATCACGAACCACTACTACTTCGAGCTCACGCCGGAGCAGCGGAGGAATCCCATATGGCATCCCGACTATTTCCCTACTTGGGAAGCCTTCTTTGGGGATCGGCGTGAGAGGGCGCTCGCCAGGCACGAGGAGAACGGCCCACCTCCTCCGAACTTCAACGAGGACGGCCGGCGGCTGTGGTGACGCGGTCGGACTCTCCAGAGCGTCATGGCCTACGACACCACCGTCGACTCTAACCCCCGTCTGCGCTACCCTCAAGTCCAGCCCACGCGTACTCAGCCTTCAAGGTTCAATTACGGCGACCCCGACGATGGCCGCGGCGAGTACAGTGGCGAGTATTACACGTGTAGGCAGGAGCATGACTGAATCACTCCAATATTGCAGAACAAGTTCGGCCGATTGTGACTTATGGCTAGAATCAAGGCATAGTTTGTGATAATGTAGCCATATTGTGCATACATGTGCATCATGGGATGGAAAACAATGTTGCAAGAGGAAGTTTTCCGTTTTGTCGCACCAAAAAGGCATTTTCCATTTTCCGAGCATAAAAAACTGATGGTTTTGTGAAGCAACCACCAAATGGCTAATTCAAAAAACTACCACCACATTTTACAAAAATACTAGATCACCTTATATGGACAATGTAGCAACAGGGGGATCTGAAACCTTTCCGTCCACCTCTGGTGAAAAAGACAAATTCCTGCCGAATCGGCAGGAAGTGGCTCAGATATGAACTACAGGTACATTATACGATGCTCATGATTTTTTACAAAAATAATTTTTAGGTTCACAATATGCTATTTTATCAAAAATCCAATGCAAGTTGAGCGAGATTTTGTCAGATTCCAAAGTATACAAAAGATGCGGCATTTAAATATCCAAACAATTCAAAAATGTTAATACAAAATAAAATATGATTTGCTCTAATAAAATAGGGTTAAATTCCTTTTTAAATGCTTAATATTTCTTATGTTCAAAGTTTTAGGGTTTGACTATTTTATTTTTGTTTCAATTGAATAATCAAAATTTATATGTAAGTGTTTTAATCATTTTGAAAATTTTCATCTAAAGTAACTATAAAATGTTTTTTTATGAATGGATAGATCTTATTTTTCTGAAAATTATGATATATTATTCATATTTTTCTGAGTTGAAATTAAAAAGATATAAATTTTCTAAATTCTATCCTATTTTTTGAATTAAAAATGGCCCCATCCCTTTAATGTACGAAATAAATGCCCCCCTTTAACACCGGTTCCAGGAACCGGTGTTAAGGGGGGGGCAGATTTATTTCGTTTCACGCACGCACCCCCCCTTAACACCGGTTCCTGGCAAGAACCAGTGTTAAAGGGGGGGGTGCGGGCGCGAAACAAATTCACCCCCCTTTAACACCGGTTCTAGCCACGAACCGGTGTTAAAGGGGTGGGGGGTTATAACACGGGCCTTCCTCTTCCTTCTTCCCACCCACTGATCGAAGCGAAGACGCAGGAAGCAGAGAAGAGCGAGCCGCCGCCCAGCCGCCGCCATCCACGCCTCGCCATCCAGCGGAGCGCCGCCTCCATCCAGATCAAGCGCAGAGGAAGAAAGGGAGCAGCAGCTGTAAGCTGCCGCCACCGTGCCATTCGGCCCGTCGCCGCCATCGCCGCCATTTCCGGGCCACTGGCTGTCGCCGCCGCCGTTCCTTCGCCCGTCCACTTCGCCGCCACGCCGCCACGCCGCCGCCACGCTGCGTCTCCACGTTCACGTGCCACGTCGCCGTCGGCGCCAGCGGTGAGGTATCATCATGCATATCATCTATAGGTGTATTTATATGTTTATGTGTATATATATATGTATATATGTTTGTATGAGTATGTGTGTATATATATGTATATTAATTATATCTATAGGTGTATTTATATGTTTATGTGTATATATATGTATATATGTTTGTATGAGTATGTGTGTATATATGTATATTAATTGTATCTATAGGTGTATTTATATGTTTATTTATATATATATGTGTGTATTTATATGTATATATGTTTGTATGAGTATGTGTGTATTTATATGTATATATGTTTGTATGAGTATGTGTGTATTTATATGTTTAATTGTATCTATAGGTGTATTTATATTGTATGAGTATGTGTGTATGTATATCTGTATTGTATTGTATTGTATGTGTATATTTGGTGCCACCGATGACCACCGCCACCATTATGCCGTCGACCCTGACCTCTTCTGCCCTCGCTGAGCCTACACATGCGTAGAGGGTGAGTCGCACATTTTAGGTAGCCCACGTCGTGGTGGTTCGAACGCACACCCCCCTGCATCCCGGCCCCTCTCTCACCCTAGCGCCGCCAGCCGCCGCCCTAGCAAATGGATCCGGGGTTTCTCCGAATTAGGGTTTGGAATGACCAAGCATGTATTAGGGTTACATTTCAATACTTTTAACTTGTCATATCATCATCCTTGCTTGAGCATTTCAATAGATGTATTACTGATATTTGTGTGATATATTATTGTTTTAGAAACTATGGATCCACTCAGTAGAAACCTTGAAGAGGAAGAAATAATGGAGAACATGATCCACGAGGACACCTCACAATATCTGAACTTGGAGGGACATGATGACAGCTCAAGTAGTCATGGAGAAGATGACGACTCCGGTGAACGCACTTTAGTGATTACAAAGTCCGTCGAGGTATATGCATGAATTAAGCCTCTGCTGACTTGAACCGATTGATTTGTATATATGTACATGTATTAATTAACGCTTCTTTCTTCTTTTAGCCCTCTGGATCGACCAGCCAGCAACAATCTTCTTCTACGAAAAAGAGCAAGCGAGGCACGAGCCATCATTGAAAGATCGTGCAAAGTTCACGATTAGAGCAGTCCATGTTGATGGCAGGACGATGGAGCCCAAGAAGGCCGCATACAAATTTGTATGTCAGACTGGAGTTCTTGTTAGGGACCAAATCCCAATCATAATTGAATATTGGAATAAGCCAAAGAAGGGCGACGGTACCTTTATTGATGAAAGATCCAAAGAAACGCTTTGGAATTCGCTGTTCGTAAATTTCACCCTTCCGCCAGAGGAGGATGAAAACAAACCGGTTATAAAGGAAAAGGTCAAAGAGTGGACTCTAAAAAAGATGGCTGACGCTTTCCGCAACTGGAAGACAAAATTGAACAAATTTGTCAAAGCTCGCGAGACTCCAGATTTCGAAGACGCATATTATGCGAAGATAAGACCTCACTGGCCCAAATTTGAATATACAAGGAAGGTGCTATAGCTACAAAGAGGTCAGAAACCAATACGCTAAATGCCCAGGAGAAGGAATATCACCAGAGGACGGGGTCAGGTGGCTACATATCTTAGAGGCCTAAGTGGGAGGAAGCTGAGAAGGCCCTGCGCGATAGAGGGATCACACCCAGACACATGGGTGGGACCTACGTGCAAAGACTTGGTTCTACGGAATCGGGGCAAGGTTGGACCCAGAAACGGAATTGTGTATCTTCCCAACCCTCCTTGCCAAACCCGTCACTGAACTCATCACGGCATATGAGGAAACAGCCGCCAGGACCTTACATCCCGACAGAGAGAATGACAAGCTCACACGCGCCATCGGTAAAAAAGAACACCCTAGACTTGCACGAGGCACATGGGGTATGACATGGAAGGATGGGTTTGCCGAGTGGGGCGACTCTTATAGATGGCGCGGCAGAAAAGAAAAAGAGCGTACAGAGCAGATGACACAGATAGAACATGAACTTGTGGCGCTGCAGGCGCAAGTGAATGCACAAAAGAGCCAGCAAGCTACCGGCCCATCTCAGCGGCACGAAGAGCTCAGATTGGAAGTGCCGCGGCATCTGCGTAGAAAAGCAGCGTGGCTTCCACGGAGAACGTGCAGCCCACGCTTGAAATGGCGGGTCCTCGATACCCCATGGATGAGATCACGGAGAGCAAACACGCCGAGCTGCATGTGAGATTAATGGGCTTCTCCATTAAGGTGGCGGTCGGCTATGCCTTACCTCCTGTAGCTGGTGAAACTTACCACTGCCGACCGATTCCAGATGGCTATCCTATTGTCGGGGTCGAAGAGGTTGTGAAGGAATATGAGGAAGCACAGCTTGACCATGCTACAGGTGAAGGGGAAACTCAACTCAAATTTGCAGTGAAAACAACCATTGTTTGGAAGAAGGAACACATCGTGCTTCCAAATTGGAGGCCACCGGCGTCTCTGCAGCTGTCTGCCTCCCGAGCCGCCAGCCGTCTCCAAGTCATCGAATACTCCCTGACGAGGTTTAATCTCGCCAATGCCCATTGTTATGGACTTGGGTTTTGGATAAGATGGGGATGTCTGAAGATCATGGAATGGTTAGCAAACAAGCAACACGGACACGAGGTTTACCTGTGTTCAGCCCGAGGGAAAAACCCTATTCTCGCTTATGCTCTTGATTACGGCGGAACCGGTGATTATAGGGGTGCGCAGATGCAATCTGGCATGGAGGTGTGTATGCGGAAGTATGAGTCGAGAGATCTAAGTCGTGCCCTCCTAGCCTTTATATAGACTCAGGCAGGTCCCAGGCACAGACCTAGTCGATTACAGGTTTTAGGGTTTACCCTTTTGAATTTCCTATCTACTCTAGTCTTGCTCTCTAAGGATCCGAAGGCATCACGGGCCTTGACCACCCGAAAGTCTTCATGGGCCGGCATATATTTGCTATGGGCCTTCCTTGGGATGGACCAGGTATGCTGAGATCATGTGCCCGCGGGGTATAACCATGTCAGTAGCCCCCGAGTGATCAGTCGAATCGTAGATTCGGCTGAGGACTCTTCAATCCTTCGGGTGCAACTATGTATCTCAATAGTTCATGTGTAGGGATTGTTGATGCGTGTGCCTGACTCACCCGACGGATCAGGGTCAGTTAACTATCTTAGGGCGAAATAGCACGATCTTCTTCAGGTTCGAGTCCCTTAACTCGAACCTGGAACATATGTTGGCGTAATTCGACTCAGGCCACAGAGGACTTACAGGAGTGGAATTCCAATGAATTTAATTGATGTACCCAATGCGTCCGTCGGGATTTTTCATCGCGTCTGTTGACACGGATTTACACTAGCAGAGCGCAGTCATGTGCGTTACTAGGCCATCAGATGTTATCTGTAGGTCTTATCTTTGCGTCGCAGACACAACATCCAAATTTTTATCACCGCGGAGGTGTTTCGGGTGGCCAAGGAGAAAATGTAGCTCACTTAGTATTTAATTGGGGCAAAGTTGCTGAAAAAATGTTACATGCCGATCCGAAGGATCACAGTCGAAAAGTTCATAGGGTGCGCGGCCAGGGCTCCCTATAGGAGTAGCCCCCGAGTGTCTGTTCGAGACGTAGGCTCGAGCGGAGACTTTAACTCAGCCGTTGTTTGGCTTCAGGTCCGTAGGACACAAATTTTTCGGATGCTTGAATTCATCCTCCCTATGGGAGTAGCCCCTAAGTCCATAGTGGAGTCGCAGACTCGACGTAGGACTCAAAGAATAGTTCAATTCTATAATGTGTTGTTCATTTTTCGGGTGCGCGGCCAGCGCTCCTGATAGGAGTAGCCCCCGAGTAATTAGTCGTTTCGTAGATTCGAGTGAGTAATCTTAACTTTTGAAACCGAAGAAATTTTGACTGTTGCCAGTATGGCTTTTGATGACCTCAAGCGTCTGCTGCGCCAGAGATGACTTGACTGAACAAATATGGGTCCCACTTTCTGACATTGAATTGACAGGTCACGCGCGGCGTGGAGATAATTACGACGTCGCCTTGATTTTCGCATGTAGTGGATGACGTGTTAGCGACGGTTCGTTGCGATGCTGACACGTGTATGGCCAGATCCTGCCGTTGGCGCTAGGTCTTCCTGATGGACGGTTGTCGTGCATCGTCTTCGTCTTTATAATCATTGGGGTAAAACATTAGTTTGTTTTCACCGCAGCTATTCTTGTTTCACTGCTTCCTTGTTCTTCTTAGAGTTCTTGCTGCTCCCTGGAATATCCTCGGACATTTCCTTCATCCATCCTACGTTCTCGCCGCCGGCGCCTCCGTACCGCAATGGGGAAGGCGAATAAATCTTCTTCTGCGGTTGGTACCAGCGCTGCTGGGGGAAGAAGAGTACCACCGCCACCCGTGTCACTGACGGTGGATGGCGGCGATCGGAGACGCAGGAGAGTGATCTTCGCAAGCTTCGTGAGCGGGGCTTGATCCCGCGGAATAGGGAGGCCGTCCATCTCCCAGGAAATGAGGTAATTCCCCACCCCCCCGTTGGGTTTCGGGTTATGTTCGTTGCCTTTGTCCTTCGTGGCTTCTCCTTCCCAGTCCACGACTTCCTTCGTGGACTGCGTTTTCTTTATGGCATCCAGCTGCACCATCTTTCCCCCAATTCTCTTCTGCACATTGCTTGTTTCATCACTTTCTACGAGTGTTGGCTTGGTATCGAGCCGCACTTTGGCCTCTTCCGGAAACTCTATTCCGTGAAGAGGCAATTTGGTTTGGATGGTGTCTATCCCATTGGGGCTTGCATCATTTTCCTTAAACCCAATCTGCTTTTCTTTTATTTTTCCATGTCCGAATCTGTCCAGTACTGGCGGAGGCGATGGTTTTATATCCGCGACTCCACAGTGGCTGGGCAGGATTTTGGTCTTGCTCCTTTCGACCCTTCGCAAAAGATAGAGCCAAAACCAGATCTTGGAAGGCGAAGTCGCGGAGATAGAGTCTCTCTATCGTCGGGTGAAGGATCTCCATCTGATTCCTGATAAGGAGGTGAACGGTGTGGATATCATCTGCACCTTCCTGAAACGTCGGGTGCAACCGCTCCAAGCTAGGGCGCACCCAATGTTCCTTTACGCTGGGCGTCGTGACCCAACGAGGGTTTTGGCTGAAGAGTTCTCTAGGGGAGATCTCGACGGTGTTCTTCGCCCGCTACTGAAGTTCAAGGATGGAGAGGATATCCCGGGGAAGTCGCTGACTTCTCCTTTCTCTGCTTCGCGTCCTGTTCCCAAGGTGTAGATCCGGGTCGTGCGCGTAGCGCTATTTTCGACTGCATTATTTTTGTATTTGTTTGCTAACAAATTTTCTTTTCCTGTGCAGGAGTTTAAGGTGCCGGGAATGTCACCACCGCTTCCCGAATTGTTTCCGGCTGCACCGGACAATGAGGTAGTGGATTCGATGTCCGAACTGCCATCGGCGCGGTCTCCGGCTGAAGAGGCCAACGAGTCGAGCGAGGACCAACCCGCAAGCGGACACGGAGCTCCAGCGAGTCTTCGGATGCCTCGACTCCTCCGACTCCTAGGAACCCACTGTGCCTTTACCGTCATAGTGATGGGCATGGGGGCTCTTGCTCTCCGATTCCTGCCGTTCCTGTGCGGGTTGTGGCGCCGCACCCGCCGGCGAAGCGGAAGAAGGAAGAGAAGAAGGAAGAGAAGAAAGAGGAGAAGAAGGTCCGAAGGACTCCTCCCGTCTTTGAATTGAGCGAGCTTGACTCGTAAGTTTCTTTAGTGATGTAGTGTCTTTTTCGCCTGTCTCCTTTGTACTTGTGCTAATTTGTCTTTGTGCATCCACTCTTCCAACGATTCTTCCAGCGATGGTGCTCGGGAGATGATGGGGGAGTCGAAAGTCGTGCTTCCTCCTCCTCAAATGGTAGCCACCTCTAAAGGTGTTGCTCCAGATCCTTCTCCGCAGGAGGTTCGGGTGGTTGCGCCTCAGAAGGCTGCAAGCGGTCCTTCGGCATCGCCGTCTAATCATGTAAGTAACTCTACTTCTTGCCACGGGGGGAGCCCCCGATCCTGTTTTTGGGTGATTTTGGGTTTATCTCTTTTGTCCTTACCTCGGGGGGAGCCCCCGGGCGTCTTTTGTCGTTTTCTTTTGAGTCCCGCGGGGAGCCCTCGAGTATTTTCGTATGTGTGACTGTCTTTTGCTCGTTATTTTTGGGCGTAGCCCCCGAGCCCTTCTTGTGACTAGTAGTTCTTCTTTCTTCAGCCTTTTGTGCAGGATGCCAATCGACTGGTGCAGCAGCACCTAGCGCTGGAGGCCAACCTCAAACAGCTGCAAGGTACTTCTTATGCCTTGGTCTTTGTTTCATCTTGTATTCTTGTCTTGTTATCCGACACTTTTTTCGGTTTGATGCAGAGGATCACAACACTTCTCTTCGTGAGCTTGATGCTCTCAAAAAGAGCCTCGGTCAATCGGAGAAGAAGGCCGAGGTCGTCGTTGGTGCCAGGGAGCGCCTCGAGCTGGAGTTGGCCCTGGCGGCCGAGGCGAAGGAGCGCCTGCAGCAGGAGGCTACGGATCGCGAGGAGCAGCTTGCCACTGCCACGGCTGCGCGTGAAAGAGAGGTGGCTGGCAAGCTTATGGCGGCTACCAAGGCTGTTTCGGGTGAGTATCTTCACCTGCGTCATTTTTGGTTTTCTTGTCTTTCTTTTGTGGTGTTTTCTTCATTCCTCGTCTTTATTGTCTCAGATGCCGCGGGCATCGAGTTTGACCGTGGTGCTCTGGAGCACGGGTGTGCTCTGGATGATGCTACTGCAGCGGTCGAAGATCGCTGCAGCACCGTCGTCAACTCGCTCGCCAAGGCCAAGGAGGTCCTTGGTCGCTTCTACAAGGAGCTTGTCCCCAAGGGCACGACCCTTGATGATGTTGATGCTCTGGCGGAGGGGCACTGTGAGCCGAAGCACCTGCGACGTACAAGCGCAAGCAGAAGGGCATTAGTGCATCCGTCGGGCTGGCGATGGCCTTGGCGGCTGGAGCGGAGCTGGACCTTCCCAGGTCACATCCCGGATGCCGACGACTACTGATGGGTCCGAGGTAGCCTTCGCTACCTATGCTGCTCGCTGTAAGCGTTATGGGCCGAAGCTGATTGATCTGCTGGCCGAGTACGCGCTACGGCAGCAGGGGGAAGCCAAGGCGAGGCAATCCGGCTCCGAGGCGACTCAGGGTGCCGTGTCGTAGGCGCTATAGCTGTAGGATAGTTGTAGCTTCTTTTGTTGTAAATATTAGATGAACAATCGTTGTGCGACGTAGTGGCTTTTGCTGCACTTAATGAATTTGCTGAGTTGTGTGCTCCTTTATCTGTGTGTTCATGTCCTTGCCTTTCTGTTGATCTAGGGCCCTTCAGGTGGTGATCCCGTGGACACCTCGCCTGCCACGTGGCTGCGGACATCGTTGGATGATTCGTTGCAGCTTGCGTTTCTTCGAGACCGTATTCGCAGTCTCGAAAAAGAATTGCTTGGGATGCGTGGCCATGCCGACCTTTGGAAGTCCAAAGCGGATCGCGGTGCTGCCAGAGAGGAGTACTTGATGGCGGAATTGCTTCGATTATCTGAGCAGCTTCAATGTAAGTTTTTCGAGCTGCTGCTCATTTCTTCGGATGCGCCTGCTGGCCTTGCATCTTACTTTTGTGCGAGTATCGCAGGTGCTAACCTTGCTCCAAGGGAGGAGAAGAAGCGTGTTGCTGTTTGGGTCAATTGCTTGACTCAACAGGACATGGAAGCTGGCAGGTTCTTCTGGATGGATCGTGACCGTGCCATGGCTCTGGCGACGGTGCAGGATCGCGCTCACCAAGTATCGCGGGTGCTTCGTCAAGTGCAGACTTCACTCGCGTCGGTTCTGCATGTGATGTTTCCACTGGATGCTGCACCGCCAACCCTTTCTGGTCTTCTATCGAAGTTTCGAAACGTGCATCATGTCAAGGAATTGGTGCGGCATCAACTCGTCGCAGGGGTGAAGGCTGCGTTGTCCCTTGTGAGGCTACATCGCCCTGACGTAGATCTGTGTGTTGTTGCGGCTGGGCCGCCTCTTCGGCCGGATGGTGGCGAGTGGGATATGCGTCCACATTATGCGGCTGTAAGGCAGTATGCCGAGCAGGTCGTAGATTTGTTTGAGCAGCATGCTCAAGTTATTATTCAGAATATGTAGTACCTGTAATAAAGGACGGATGTAAAATTTCTATGTATTTGTCTGGGCATGTTTCGCCCTTTGTTATAAAGATTTGGTTGCTGTTTGAGCTCGTAGTTATTTGTTCGCGTACGTGTCCTTTTCGTTAGCCTAACATGGTCAGCTACTCAGGTGTACACGTGTTATCCTCAGTCGACGAAATCATGAGGTGGGGGGAGCCCCCGAGTGTGTTTGTAGCATAAGAGTGCGAATAGTAAACGAAAGTTTTTGGGGCGAGACACTTAGCTTTATTTACATCGTAATGGAGGAGGTACATTGTTCGGCTGAGTAGCCTTGGTTGAATAGCCTTATTGAAAGTAAAGAGGAGGGTAGCTAGGGGTAGAATCGTCGCAGCTGTGCGACGTTCCATGGATTGGAGTATGCGATTCCAGATTCCACATGCTTGAGGCGGTAGGCGCCACCTGGGATGACTTCGGTGATGAAAGTACCGACTTGATATGACTAGAGGGGGGTTAATAGGCGTCTACCCAATTTTAATTTGCTTCTCACTTTTAGGCTCAACGAGAAAGGAAGTTATCTAGAGATGCAACTAAGTGAACAACCTAAATGCAAGAAAACAAACACCAACAACAAAAACAATAAATAGCAAGGAGTAAAGGAAGGGAACGAAGTAACCAGAGAGGAGACACGGAGATGTAATTCCCGTAGTTCACTCCCAAGGAGCTATGTCTACGTTGGAGAGGTGTCGGGGCCACACAAGATCACCCGAGCGCCACAAAGGCCTCACCTTCTTCTCCGGTGAGCTCCCCCACAAAGGAGGCCTCACAATCC
Source organism: Avena longiglumis (assembly GCA_030063025.1). NCBI lineage: Eukaryota > Viridiplantae > Streptophyta > Magnoliopsida > Poales > Poaceae > Avena > Avena longiglumis. The sequence continues at coordinate 83,896,995 of CP125976.1, forward strand.
ACTAACCGGTGACCTTGAAGGCGCCAATCGAAACCTTTACACCGAGGTTGAGGGGGAGGCTCCACAACTCAATTGGAGGCCCTCAACGACACCTCGAAGCTTTACAACGCACGCCTTATCTCCAAGGATGCCCTACACCGTCTAGGATTCCAAGAAACCCAAGAGCAACAAGATCCACAAAGGATGGGGTGGGGAAATCAAATCTTCTTAAGTGGAAGTGTAGATCTAGGTCACCTCCCTCACCTCTCAAAATATCAAGTCATTTGAGTGGCTAGAGAGAGAGATCTAGTGAGGTGAAGCTCAACCATTAATGGAGGAGAGAGAAAAATTCAAGAGAGGGTGGGAGGAAGAAGAGGGGTGCCTTAAATAGGCCCCTCACCAGCTATCTGACCCATGACCTCACCGGAAGTTCCGGTGAGAGGCCGGAAGTTCCGCCCAGCCTGGCTCCAACGGTCATCAGACCGTTGACGCCCGCTCCAGAAGCGCAACCGGAAGTTCCGGTCAAAACAGACCGGAAGTTCCGGTGAACTTCCGAGCAAGTTCCGACCAAGTTCCGGCAAATAGCACACTTCAAAACAGAAGGTTACTAAACTGCCACCGGAACTTGGGGCGGAACAAGAGGCGGAACTTTTGGGTCATGGAAATCGACCGAAGTTCCGGCCATGAAGTTCCGCTCAAGGACTTTGGCAGACAAGTTCAATGCAAGTTCCGCCAAGTTCCAAATAGCACACTTCAAAACAGAAGTTCGAGCCGCCACCGAACTTGAGGCGGAACTAGCGTCGGAAAACGTAGAACAGCCCTGAGAAAAGTTTGAGCGGAACTTCCGCTATGACCGGAAGTTCGGTGAGACACAAAAGGCTCCAATGTACAGAACACACTCTCTCACGGGATAATGGGATGGCTGTGGCGGTGCATATAAGTTTGTGCAAGAACAAGTGATTTCCCACAGCCTTCCAAAGTGGACCCCCTCTTAATAGTACGGTGACCTAAAAACAATAACCGGAGAGAAACTAGGAGAAGACAAAAAAAGGCCACCGTCTTCATGAGATCCCAAGAGAGCATCCACCACTATAGAAGGAGACATCAACAATGTTTCCCCTGAAACTCAAGCGCACAATTAAAAAACATTTGGGATTATCATTAACACCAAAAAAGATACCATGAGAAGATATAGTCCTTTCAATCTCCCCCTTTTTGGTGTTAGATGACAATCCCAAAGATTTGCATAGAAACAAAGCAATATTTGCAATGGGCGGGACAAGCTCCCCATGTATGTGTGCAAGGTAGAGGAAAGAACTCTCAGGACAAGACTGGCACACATACACAGAGGCTCCCCCTACCAATTGCAAAGATAGCACAAGTGCAAGATACAAGAAAGGATAGAGAACATACCGGAACCAACCAAACGTGGTGGAGACACAAGGAGTAATAATAACAATAAGAGCAATGAGGCTCCACCACCATATGCATATGCCCATAAGATGACAACAAGATACCACACGCACGACATTGCATAGACATTGCATAAGATATCACATAGTCTCGAACATAACAAGGTCCACAAACACACATAAGTTCACGGCCATAAATTCACAAGCACACAAATAAAACTAGAGAGTTCACGAGCAAGAAAAGATCAAAGGCAAGAACAGGCTCGCGACTCAACCCATGCAAATCCCATAGGCAACCTAATAGACATCTTTCTCCCCCTTTGGCATCGAGACACCAAAAAGGAAGAGAAGATCAAGCTACTCGTCCCAGCCACGAGAGGGAGAGGGACCCAATGACCCCACTCAGGCGGACTAGTGACCTCCTCCTCAGACTCATCCTCGTACCAGTTGCAGTTGTCGCGAATCCAATCCTCCTTGGGAACAGTGACAGAGCTAGTGACCGGTGAGCAAGGAATGTTGAGGGCTGCCATGATGGCCTTCTGGCGCTGAATATTGTGACGCTGATCAACATAAGCCTGATACTCGCGGTCCTGCAGAAAGCAAAAAGTTTTCTTCACTTTCCCAAGCAGCTTCTTTGCCCAAGACGTCTGCCTCCGGAGAGAAGGAACACCAGCACTAGAGCCACCAGGAATAGAGGAGGGACCACTAGCAACATCTCGAGCCTTCTTGAGAGCAGCTTCTTTTTCTTCCTGAGTACGAGGCTTCTGGTGCTTACTCACACGGAGCTTTTTCTCTTCATGAATGGTGATGTTGTCTTGAGGAAAGGGGTTGCTAGTCGCCTCAAGCCACTTGTGATTGATGAGAGTCTGTATGTAAGGAGCATAGTTGCAGGAGCGCTTTTCAATGAGAGCCGCCCACATCTCTGAGTATATGAAGTGCATAATATCCATTGACCTGTCAGTGTCCCGGCGAAGATAAGTCTGATGCATGAGGTCAACCTGATAGCCATGAAACTGATCAAAGTTGCCAGCCTTGGGAGAGATGGTGTTCAAGTACACCCTGCGCATGATGTCAAAAACTGGCAGCAGATGATTCACAAACCCAGGAGTTCCCCACCCTTCAATGTAGAGAGGCTCCAGGACCTCAGGATCAACAGCTTCAGGACCATGAACACGCCAACCATTTCCCCACGGCCAGGCTGAATGGTATAGCCAAGAAGCTCAGCAAACTCAGCCCAAGTGGTAGTAAGAAACACGTCCCTGGTCATCCACTTCATCACACCTTCAGTAGAGGACTGCATGCGAAGAAACAGAGTGGAGTAAAACTGAGCAATAGCGGTCACATCAAAGTTCTGACGGTGCTCCATGAGGGGAACCAGCCCAAACTTCTGGCAGATATCAAGAGCCTCTCCAAAGTAAACTTGCTTCTCTTCCATGTGAGTCACATTGATATACTTTTGAGGAGCAACGACGAACTTCTTCTTCGATGCATAAATTTCTTCATAAATCTGTTCCTGACGGCAGGTGTGGAAGTGAGGGTCCAAGCAAAGACGATCACGAGGCACGAGGTAGGGATCCGTAGCCCTGAATGCAGAGTAAGCTTTCTGAGACCACTTGGAAATCTTGGCTTTGGTCATGTCTGGCCCAGCAGCAGTGGCCTTCTGAGCAAGAGCAGGCCTCTTCCCTGCAGCAGCAGCCTTCTGACGAGTAGTCTGGGTGGTCGGACGCACAACCTCAACATCTTCCTCATCAATCTCAGGAGGAATCTCAGAGGATGGTCGGCGGGCACGCTTGCCTTGGCGGGTATCATATTGCCCTGAGAAGAAAGCACAAGAGTAGGTAGGGAAGGTGGGATAAGTGCACAAGTTCGGAAGTGGAAACAAAAGAAATAGACTGGAAAAATACAAACAGAAAAAAATTGCATTGTTGCCGGAACTTCCGCTGAATCTCCGGAACTTCCGGTGAAAATGGTCCACCGGAAGTTCCGGTCGTGACTCACCGGAAGTTCCGGTGAGGCCACGAACTGACGGTTCCAACATGAGTTCACTAGATCTAGATCTAAAGGCCACAAGTGCACAGATTTTTCAAGGATGTGTTGGACCGATCTACTCTAGCATGATACCCTAGGCCTACCAAGATCTTCCAACAAGTTCTAGCCAAAGAACTAGCCTAGACAAGGTGTGCCCTAACTCAAGCCATGGTGAGAGCAAGATCTCCATTGATGGAGGGAGTTGAGGGCAAATACCAGAGTCCATGGCGGGAGATCGAGGTGGGGAAGGATCCCAGGAGGCATCTGCGGAGGAGAGGTTGGAGACGAAGGGGCCGGAGCACCTTCGTGGAGAGGTCCTGGCCGGCGGCGCTCCAAATAGAGGATGGGTCTTGGGGGAAAAAAGGAAGAAGATCCCGTTTTCCCCTAGGGCCCACCTTATATAGGACAGGGAGCACCACGGAAGTTCGGTCAGGACCGAAGTTCGATGGACGAACTGGGTCGGGCCCCGGAAGTTCCGCTGACGCCAGAATGACCATCTCAGGTTCGGAAGACAACAAGGAAGAACTTGTGCAGGGAATAGAGAGGGCTTGAGGAAAGGAAAGGCTTAGGATAGATAGCTCAAACTGTGAAGAACCAAAGCCAACAAAAACCCAAAAGACACAAAAAAAACGAAAAAAAACGAGTCAAAGACACAAATAAAAACGGGTTGGTGGCCGAGGCCACCTTATATAAGAGTAAATGGCTTGACACCGCGAAGATATATCTTGGGTTCATTACCAACACTCATCATGAAGCTCAAATGGTCTCCTTTAGAGACTATAGAGTATGAAAACTTTAATGTGTGCATAATAGGGATAGCGTTTGTTCATAAGAGGAACTACACTCCCCCTAAATCCATGCCTACATCCAAACAAGATACACATTGAGACGCGGGTAGGTGTGCAAGGTACTCAAGCAACATTGCTCGAATCAATGATATTTAGCTCATGCCTTAACTCTCGGAACCTTGCTTCATCAAGAGGCTTCGTGAATAGATCCGCAAGATTTGCCTTGGTGGGAACATACTCCAAAGAAATGTCTCCTCTAGCAACATGGTCCCGAATGAAATGATGACGAATCTCAATGTGCTCAGTCCGGTTGTGTTGCACGGGATTGTGAGCAATAGCAATGGCACTCTCATTGTCGCAAAGGAGAGGCACCTTGTAAAAATATAGTACGAGATCCTTCAAAGTTTGCTTCATCCATAGCAATTGAGCACAGCAGCTTGCGGCAGAGATGTACTCAGCTTCGGAAGTGGACATAGACACACAGTTTTGCTTCTTCGAGGACCAATAAACCAAAGATCTTCCGAGGAACTGACAAGCTCCAGAGGTTGACTTTCTTCCCACTTTGTCACCAGCCCAGTCCGAGTCCGTGTAACCAATGAGATCAAAGCTGGCTCCCTTGGGGTACCACAACCCAAAGTTTGGGGTATGAACTAAATATCAAAAGATCCTCTTGACCGCCACCATGTGACTTTCCTTTGGTGCGGCTTGAAATCTTGCACACATACCCACACTCAACATAATATCCGGTCGGGATGCACAAAGATAGAGCAAAGAACCAATCATCGATCGATAGAGTTTTTGATCCACCTCCTTACCCTTGGGATCGAGATCAAGATTAACCTTAGTTGGCATGGGAGTCTTGGCACCTTTGACTTGATCAAACTTGAACTTCTTGAGCATGTCTTGGATGTACTTGGCTTGGTTGATGAAAGTCCCTTTCCTCAATTGTTTGACTTCAAACCCAAGGAAAAACTTCAACTCCCCCATCATGGACATCTCGAAGCGGTCGGTCATGAGCTTGGCAAAATCCTCATTAAAAGTTTTGTTAATAGACCCAAAGATAATGTCATCAACATAGATTTGGCATACGAACAAGTGGCCTCCAACTTTCTTAGTAAAAAGAGTGGGATCAATGAGGCCCACTTCGAAGCCACGGTCTAACAAGAGCTCCCTAAGGCAATCATACCATGCACGTGGGGCTTGCTTGAGGCCATAGAGTGCCTTATTGAGCTTGTAGATATGGTTCGGAAAAAGTGGATCATCAAAGCCCGGAGGTTGCTTGACGTATACCAACTCTTTCTAAGGACCATTAAGAAAAGAACTCTTAACATCCATTTGATGCAATTTAAAGTTATGATGGGTAGCGAAGGCAAGAAGTATATGAATGGATTCAAGGCAGGCAACAGGGGCATAAGTCTCACCGTAGTCGATGCCCTCAACTTGTGAGTATCCTTGGGCAACTAACCTTGCCTTGTTGCGCACGACAATTCCATTCGCATCGCACTTGTTCTTGAAGACCCACTTGGTACCAATGACGTTTTGACAGTCTTTGGGCCGCTCAACCAATGTCCAAACATTGTTCCTCTTGAAGTTGTGCAGTTCCTCGTTCATAGCATCAAGCCAATCATCATCTTCAAGAGCTTCGAAGACTTTCTGTGGTTCCACAAGAGAGATAAACGCATGGTGAGAGCAAAAAGAAGCTAGTTGCCTCCTAGTAGTGGAACCTTTATTGAAATCTCCATAGACATTATCAAGGATATGGCCATCTTGAACAAGCTTGGTGAGACGATAGGCTTGACGGCGGGCTTGTGCTTCAACTCGAGATTCTTGAGCTACCACTTGGTCATTTCCACCAATTGAGCCGCCCCCTTGACTATAAGCACGAACACGAGGGTCATCTTCATCAATTTCTACTTCGGGGGAGTCATCACTTGGAGAGGATCCTTGAGGATCATTGACTTGCTCTTGATCTCGACGAGCTTGACCTTGGGAAGAACCGTGACCTTGAGGAGGAGCCCCATCTTGGGGAGGTTGATGAGGTTGATTTAGAGCTTGTCCGTGGGAGGTGCCTTAAGGAGGAGCCCCATCGTGGGGAGGTTGATGTTGTTGATGAAGAGCTTGTTCTTTAGAGCTTGGAGAGTCATCAGTATGGGAAGCTTTGGAAGAGCTTGAGGGAGCTTGTGCCAAGAAAGTAGGTCCTTGAGGTGCAAGATGATCTTGTGAGAGAGGGATCCACTTGAGTAGAGCTTGGTCCTTCTCCTTCGTCCATAAGGGGATACTCAATGGGGAGGTGGAAACCCACACCCATTCTTCCTATGGCCTTGGGAGGAATTTCATCACTTGGATCACAAACACCATCTTGCCTAACAAGAGACTCATGATTTTCATCAAACTTCACGTTGCTCGTCTCTTCAACTCTTCCATTGGCTTTGTTGTAGACTCTATAAGCATGGGACTGATTTGAGTAGCCAACGAAAATTCCTTCTTGAGCCTTGGATTCAAACTTGGATAACCGAACTCCTTTCTTGAGAATGTAGCACTTGCAACCAAACACCCGAAAGTAGCTAACATTAGGCTTTTTCCCGGTGAGAAGTTCATAGGGGGTCTTGTTCTTATTCTTGCGGAGATAAAGCCGGTTGGTTGCATGGCAAGCGGTGGAGATGGCCTCGGCCCAAAAGTTGTATGGAGACTTGAACTCAGCTAGCATAGACCTAGCCGCATCCATCAATGTGCGATTCTTCCTTTCGGCAACTCCGTTTTGTTGAGGAGTGTAGGGAGTGGAGTATTGATGCTTGATTCCTTCATCACTGAGAAACTCATCCAAGGTATAGTTTTTGAACTCGGTGCCATTATCACTTCGAATTGAGAGAATAGTTGCATTGTGCTTCCGTTGAACCTCATTAGCAAAGTCGATGACGGTTTGTTGAGTCTCACTCTTGTACTTGAAAAAGAACACCCAAGTGTATCTTGAGAAATCATCCACAATAACCAAGCAATACTTCTTGCCTCCAAGGCTATCATGAGAGGGAGGACCAAAGAGATCCATATGCAAAAGCTCCAAACACCTCTCGGTAGTGATTTGATTGAGCGCTTTGTGAGGAGTTTCATGCATCTTCCCTTCAATACAAGCCCTGCACACACGATCTTTGGCAAAAGAAACATCGTTAATTCCAAGGATGTGGCCCTCGGAGTGAAGTCTTTGCAAAGTCCTCATGTTGACATGGGCTAGGCGGCGATGCCACAACCAGCCCTTGTCGGCTTGAGCATAGAGACATAGAGCATGAGGAGTAGTGGTCCCTGAAAAGTCCACCACATACAAGTCATGCTCTACATATCCTACAAAAGCCACCTTGAGAGACTTGCTCCACATGAGGACCACGGAATGAGAATTAAAGAAAGAAGAAAGACCCATAAGAGCAAGAGCACGAACTGAGTGTAAGTTGTAACCAAGAGTTTTGACAAGCATGACGTCAACCAAGGATACATCCGGGGTTACCACCACTTTGCCAAAACCCAAAACCTGAGAGCTTGTTTTGTCACCGTAGGAGACCATGGTGTTGGCAATATTGGGCCTCAATTCGGTCATGATAGACTTGCTTCCGGTCATATGACTTGTGGCACCACTATCAAGCACCCATTTTCATCCGCCGGAAGCATAGTCCTACAAGAAAATCAAGACTTGGTTTTAGGTACCCATTTTGCAATGGGTCCCCTTTTGTTAGTGATAAGAACCTTTGGCACCCAGATGGCCCAATGATAATCATGCGTGTAAGACATTCCCACGTATCTAGCATATACATGACCATCATAAGACTTGCAAAGAATATAAGAGGGATTGTTCTTTCCGGCAAAGTTGTCACTTTGCAAGAGGGTTAGGCTGTGTGATACCCCTTGGGCCATGCCCTTGTTATTTTTCTTCTTCTTGTTGTTGTTGTTGTTCTTCTTCTTCTTCTTAGTCTTGGAAAGTTGATCCTTCAACACCTTGACTTCCTCTATGAGATGCTCATGCTTGCAACAAGGGTTAGGAGAGCTAGACAAGTCTATAATTTGCACAGCGGAAGACTTAGAGAGATCACAAGTTAATTGAGTTTGAAGCTGTTCATGGGCTTCAAAAAGATTTGAGAATTTACTCTCCAAGGCTTTGTGTTCCTCTTTGAGTTTCTCAAGATCCTTTTGAGTCCTATCATGACCACCCACAAACTCAGCATTTTCTTTCTTGAGAACCTTAATCAAAGCAAGAGCATGGTCACGTTCTTTAATTGTAGAGGTCAAAGTGTTATTATGATCATCTACAAGCTTAGACACATTTTCTTCAAGATTAATTCTCATATTTTGTTCATCTTCAAGACTTTGAGTGAGAGAGGCAATTTCATCGGCGACATCTCTTTCATTTTTACTTAGCAAGTCAAGAAGTTCTTCCTTTTCATCTAAGGCATCTCTAGCATTGTCAAGTTGTGCAAGTAAGGACTCAATGCAGTTTTTAGTTTCTTCATCTAAGGTAGCAACAAATTCACACATGTCAATCATCTCTTTCTTCACCTCTAGACCAACAAGATCAAGAGAGGAAGGCTCACTAGAGATAGGTTGAGGAGTGGGTTTCGGTGTTACCTCGGTGGCCTTGGCCATGAAGCACTTTTGGTTGGAGGAGATGACATTTTAATTTGGCAAGTCGAAGAGGGATAGACGTGGAGTTGAGGTAGTGGCAATAGCAGCAACCCCCACAATATCTCCACCATGAACTTCATCATCATCATCTTCATCCGTGCCCGAAAGATATTCTTCATGGACCACAATTGCTCGTTCCTTGTTAGTGGTGTTCTTGACGGCGTAGTTCTTGTTCAAAGGATGAGGAGGTCTTGACTTGACCTTGCGAATGAGACGACCACCATTGTCTTCACGGTTCTCAAAGGGACACTTGGCCACGAAGTGACTCTTGTCATTGCAATTGTAACACGACCTTGCTTTGGGAGACTTGTTGGGTGAGTTGAATCTTGAGTTGTCCCTTGACCTTGACTTGAACCCGGACGTGTTCCAAAAGGCCCTTGAAGCGGGAGCAAGATGTTCGTTGAAGGCACATTTGAGATCCTCTTGAGACCACTCACTTGATGTATCATCATCATCATCAACTTCAATAGCCTTGGCCTTCAAAGCAAGATTCACTTTGGTTGACCCAATAGCTCTAGCTCGAGCGGACTCCGCATTCTTCTTGGCAATAGTCATGGCAATAACTTCACTCAAGACTTCTTGGGAGGTCATTAAGTGAAAGTTGGTTCTTCCCTTGATAGAGTTGAGCTTTTGTTCTTCAAATGGGAGGAGAGCTTGAATGAACTTCCTATTCATAAACTTATCATCAACATAGTGATCCCCAAGGTCCCTCATAGTGGAACAAAGGACCTTAAGGCGCCTATACATGTCTTCGGGGGTCTCATCATCTTGCATTGCGAAACCATCGCACTCGTTGTTGATCTCATCAAACTTGGAGCTTTGGATGCTAGCATTCCCAACAAAGAGCTCGGTGAGTTGATCCCAAGCTTCCTTCGCGGTATCAAATTGGCGAATGTGAGCAAAATCCTTTGGAGTCAAGGCCTTTTGAATCATTCCCAAAGTTGTGGCATTGAGTTGCTTGTCCACCACTTCACCTCGTGTCAACTTCTTTGGGTCATATGGAGAGAATCCATCCTCCACAATCCTCATTAACTCAATGGATGAGCTAGAAATATGTGAGCGCATTAGATATTGCCAATTGGCGAAATTAGAAGTATCTAGCATGGGTGGTGCTCCTTGAGGTATAATGTGTGGCATGGGGATGGGTGGATCCGGAGTGTACTTGGGGTGGTACCACGAGAGTAGTCCTTTCCTCCATTTTCCTCTTTGAAGTTGGGTTCTCGGGCTCCTCGATGTTCTCACTTGGAACCTTGGTAGAGGTTTGAGCAACAAAACCAAGTCCCAAGTGAGTGGTGGCAGCGTGGGAGTTACCCGGCGGACAATCAGAACGGTGGGAGGAACCTCGTTGGGTTGGGGTGTGTCAATAGCAACCATGGGGTTTGGCTTTAGGGACTGCAAGAGAGTCATCATTTCCTCGAAATTGGACATCATGGATGACTCCAATTGCTTGAGGTCATCCATAGTGGCCAAGTTCTTGGATTTTTCGGTTTCACTACCCCCTTCGTCGGCCATAGTCTCTTAGGCGGTAAAGCCCGAAATAAGAGCCTTGGGTCTAATACCAATTGAAAGTACCGACTTGATACGACTAGAGGGGGGGGTGAATATGCGTCTACCCAATTTTAATTTTCTTCTCACTTTTAGGCTCAACGAGAAAGGAAGTTATATAGAGATGCAACTAAGTGAACAACCTAAATGCAAGAAAACAAACACCAACAACAAAAACAGTAAATAGCAAGGAGTAAAGGAAGGGAACAAAGTAACCGGAGAGGAGACACGGAGATGTAATTCCCGTAGTTCACTCCCAAGGAGCTACGTCTACGTTGGAGAGGTGTCGGGGCCACACAAGGTCACCCGAGCGCCACAAAGGCCTCACCTTCTTCTCCGGTGAGCTCCCCCACAAAGGAGGCCTCACAATCCACTAACCGAAACCTTTACACCGAGGTTGAGGGGGAGGCTCCACAACTCAATTGGAGGCCCTCAACGACACCTCGAAGCTTTACAACGCACGCCTTATCTCCAAGGATGCCCTACACCGTCTAGGATTCCAAGAAACCCAAGAGCAACAAGATCCACAAAGGATGGGTGAGGAAATCAAATCTTCTTAAGTGGAAGTGTAGATCTAGGTCACCTCCCTCACCTCTCAAAAGATCAAGTCATTTGAGTGGCTAGAGAGAGAGATCTAGTGAGGTGAAGCTCAACCATTAATGGAGGAGAGAGAAAATTCAAGAGAGGTGGGAGGAAGAAGAGGGTGCCTTAAATAGGCCCCTCGCGATGAACTGCACTTCGCGACCTCACCGAAGTTCCGGTGAGAGGCGGAAGTTCACCAGCTCCAACGGTCATCGGATCGTTGACGCCCGCTCAGAGCGCACCGGAAGTTCGGTCAACAGACCGGAAGTTCGGTGAACTTCGAAAGTTCACCAAGTTCCAAATAGCACACTTCAAATGAAGGTTCTTGAACTACCCGAACTTGGGGCGGAACAAGAGGCGGAACTTTGGGTCATGGTTAATCGACCGAAGTTCCGGCTTCTGGCGGAAGTTCCGCTCAGGAACTTTTGGCAGGACAAGTTCTAATGCAAGTTCCGGCCAAGTTCTGGCAAATAGCACACTTCAAAACAGAAGGTTATTGTGCCGCCACCGGAACTTGAGGCGGAACTAGCGTCGGAACAAACTGTAGAACAGCCCGCAGAAAAAGTTTGAGCGGAACTTCCGGCCTATGACCGGAAGTTCCGGTGAGACACAAAAGGCTCCAACAGAACAGGAACACACTCTCTCACGGGATAATGGGATGGCTGTGGCGGTGCATATAAGTTTGTGCAAGAACAAGTGATTTCCCACAGCCTTCCAAAGTGGACCCCCTCTTAATAGTACGGTGACCTAAAAACAATAACCGGAGAGAAACTAGGAGAAGACAAAAAAAAGGCCACCGTCTTCATGAGATCCCAAGAGAGCATCCACCACTATAGAAGGAGACATCAACAATGTTTCCCCTGAAACTCAAGCGCACAATTAAAACACATTTGGGATTATCATTAACACCAAAAAAGATACCATGAGAAGATATAGTCCTTTCAGGTGACAAGGTAGGGTCCTTCCCATGGTGACACGAATTTGTTCGGTCGCTCTTGCTTCAGTCGCAAGACGAGGTCTCCTTCGACGAAGGACCTTGGGCGCAGCCGTCATTGGTAGTAGTGCGGAGACTTGGTATACCATCGACCGATGCTATGTCTCTTGCCTCGTCGAGTGTGTCGACGTCATCCATCGAAAGTGGATTCGTCTTATTTAGACGACCCGGGGGCCTGGTGGCGTACTTCGGATGGTAGCACGGCTTCGGCTCCGTGCACCATGAAGAATGGCGTTTATCCTGTTGAGCTGTTTGGCGTGGTACGCAGGATCCATAGGACGGAGGATAGCTCTTTTGACCAGGCTCCTGCGAGTCGCTCGAGTGGGCTCATGAGGCGCTTCTTGATGCCGGCGCCGATTAGGCCGTTGGCCTTTTCCACCTGCCCGTTCGTTTGCGGGTGCGCCACCGAGGCGAATGTGATGTTGATTCCAAGGCCTTCGCAGAAGTCTTGGAATTCTTTGGAGATGAAGTTCGATCCATTATCGGTGATGATGCTATGCGGTACGCCGAACCTGTAGACAATGGATTCAAATAACTTGACAACGGTGTTACCCTTTTGGTTAGTGACAGGCATGGCCTCGATCCACTTGGTGAATTTGTCGACTGCGACCAGGAGGTATACGTGCCCCCCTTTTGAGGATCTTGGCAGTTGCCGATCATGTCGAGGCCCCATTGAGCAAAAGGCCAGGCTAGAGGTATGGGCCTGAGCTCTGACCCGGGTGCGTGTGGTTTGTCGGCGAACCTTTGGCACCCCTTGCATCTTCGGACGATGTCTTTTGCGTCGTTCATGGCCGTGGGCCAGTAGAATCCAGCTCGTAGAGCTTTAGCGACAAGGGAGCGGCTGCCTGCGTGGTGGCCGCAGATGCCCTCGTGGATGTCTTGGAGTATGGTTTTCCCGTCACTGATGGTGACGCACCTTTGTAGTACACCCGTAATGTTGCGCTTGTACAACTCGCCATTGATGATGGTGAAAGCTTTTGACCGGCGAGATATGCGTCGGGCATCCGTCAGGCTGTCAGGCAGTTCTCCGTCTATCAAGAACTGGAGGTACGGTCGGCCTGTTCTTCGATCGCCATGACCTGCATCAGGTTGACCACGGCGACCTCTGTATCCAGTTTTTCGGGTCCTTCGTGACCTTTGGGTAGCGTGGCTCCCGAGTGCTCTGCCTCTTCGGGTGATCCCTTGGGAAATTTTCGCTTAATGGATGGCACGCAGATATGTTCGAGGAACACACCTGGTGGCACCCTTACGCAGGTGGAGCCGATGTTGGCAAGTCTGTCGGCCTCCTCGTTGCTTTCTCTTCCAACGTGCCAAAGCTCGCACCGCCGAAGCCTCCTTCGAAAAGCGTTGTAGAGTGCGACGCGATCATGTTTTCAAAGGCGTCGCACTCATTCATCGTCTGTTGACAACGAGGTTGAGTCACCAGATGACCAGGCGCGTTGCGCCGCAAATTTTTGCCATCCTCATGCCGTGGATGAGGGCCTCGTATTCTGCCTCGTTGTTGGAGGCTCGAAACTTCATCCGGAGGACGTACTTCATCTTGTCGCCTCGGGTGGGTCATATGACCCCGCTCCTGCTCAGCTTCACGCTTGGAGCCGCTGGCGCATCGCCATGATCATTATGTCTGGGGTGTCTGGCAGCTGTAGCTCCATCCAGTGTACGAGCAAGTCCGAGAGGACTTGAGACTTGATCGAGTGGTGCTTCTCGTAGATGATGTCAAGAGGTGACAGTTCGATGCCCCACAGGGCCACGCGTCTTGTGGCCTCTGGGTTATTCAGGATGCTGTTCAGGGGTGCCTCATTGGCGACCATCACCTGGTGCTCCTGGAAGTAGTGGCTCAACCGACGAGCCATCATGAACACGCCGTAGGCGAGTTTTTGGTAGTGAGGGTACCTTTGTTTTGTTGGCGTCAATACCTCGCTGAGGTAGTAAATTGGGCGTTAGACCCCATGGTTCTTTCCTTCATCGGGTTGCTCGACCACTAGCACGGTGCTGACCATCTGGTGTGTGGATGCTATGTACAGTAGCAGGGGTTCGCGCTCCTTTGACGTGACCAAAACGGGCGAGGTGGAGAGCAGTCGCTTGAGATCTTCGAATGCGTCGTCCGCTTCGGGCGTTCACTCGAATTTATCTGCCTTGCGTAGTAGCTGGTAGAATGGCAGGGCTTTCTCGCCCATGCGGCTGATGAACCTGCTCAATGCCACTATTCGCCCTGCGAGATCTTTGGGCCTTGAGATTCTTCTTCTTCCATCGCCATGATGGCGGATTTTCTTCGGTTCCTCGATCCCTTGTTGGGAGATGAAGTATCCAAGCAGCTGACCGATGGGATGTCAAGGCACACTTTTCGGATTGAGCTTGATCCTCAGCGGCCGAGGTTGTCAAATGTCTCACGGAGATCGTCGATGAGCGTTCTTTCCTCCCTGGTTTTGATGACTATGTCATCGACATAGACTTGGATGTTTCGACCGATCTGGTCCTTCAGGCATGCCTGCATGCATTGTAGGGGTTCGTAGCATGGAAAACAAAAAATTTCTATCGCATACAAACAAACAAGCCAAGATCTATCTACTAGATTGTAGCAAGGAGTCGATGGAATAACTTACCCTCGAAGATTCCAAAGTGTTTAACGAGAGATGATTCTCGTGGGTGATGTAGTCGTACTCTTTCCGTTCTCAAGATCATGTGGACGATCCTTCCGCGCCATGCTCCGCAGCTTCCCTTGATCGGTCACACGCTCGGTACTGACGAAGACCTTCCTCTCCTTGTTCCAAAGAAAAGGAGGTTGTAGCACTCTCGCGATTCCGGCAAAGACAACGGCGTGGTACCTAAGTAGAGGGAATCCGCAGGCTTCGCTTAAGTCGAGTATGGTGGATTATGAGAGAGGGCTATTAGTGGTCTAGAGATTAGACACACCAATTAGAAGGCTCTAAACCGCAGGCTAAAGCAATTAGAAGCTCTAAACCAAACGGCTCTAAACCGGAGATTAGAGGTAGAAACTTGTGTGTCTCAAGGAGGAGGCCCCGCCTCCTTATATAGGTGGAGGGGCTAGGCGCCAGGAGGGAGGAGTCCCTCCCCAACCAGGCCTGGGTTGGCGGCTTGGAGGAGAGGAACTCCTCCTCCAAGTTGGTTTCAAACTCCTCTTGCTTGTTTCCCACAGCTTCCTGTTTCCCACGTTCCTCTTTTCACAGTTCTGTTTTAGCTGCTTGACTTTCAAACCGCGCTTGACTTTCAAGTTTTGGACAAAGAAGAACACTTAGTACATGATGCAATCATTCAATGACACATTCATAGAAGGTATACCCAATAGTTTCCTTCGGGTATCCTATGAAGACGCATTTTTCCGCTTTGGGTTCAAGCTTGTCCAGCTGTAACTTCTTTACATAGGCTTCGCATCCCCAAACTTTAAGGAACGACAATTTAGGTTTCTTGCCAAACCATAATTCATACGGTGTCGTTTCAACGGATTTAGACGGTGCCCTATTTAAAGTGAATGCGGCTGTTTCTAATGCATAACCCCAAAATGATAGCGGTAAATCTGTAAGTGACATCATAGAACGAACCATATCTAAGAGAGTTCGATTACGACGTTCGGACACACCATTACGCTGTGGTGTTCCCGGCGGTGTCAATTGTGAAAGTATTCCGCACTTCTTTAAATGCTCGCCAAACTCGTAACTTAGATATTCACCTCCACGATCAGAACGTAGAAATTTAATCTTCTTGTTACGTTGATTCTCTACCTCACTTTGAAACTCCTTAAACTTCTCGAAAGTTTCGGACTTATGTTTCATGAAATAGATATACCCATATCTACTCAAGTCATCTGTGAAGGTAAGAACATAACGATAACCACCGCGCGATGCTACACTCATTGGACCACACACATCGGTATGTATGATTTCCAATAAGTCCGTAGCTTGCTCCATCATACCAGAAAATGGAGTCTTAGTCATTTTTCCCATCAGACATGCTTCGCATCTTTCAAGTGATTCAAAATCAAGTGATTCAAGAAGTCCATCGAATGGAGTTTCTTCATACGCTTCACTCCAATGTGACCAAGACGATGCCACATATAGGTCAAATTATCGCTTGATTTCAAACGCTTAGCCTCAATGTTGTTGATATGTGTATTTCCACCATCGAGATTAAATAAGAATAGACCATCTATCAAAGGTGCATGCATAAAACATATTACTCATATAAATCGAACAACCATTATTCTGACTTAAACAAGTAAATCAGATCGCAATAAACAAGATCCCGATATAATGTTCATGCTCAACGAGGAACTAAATAACAATTATTTAAGTATAAAACTAATCCCGATGGTAGATGAAGGGATGGCGTGCCGCGATCACATCAACCTTTGATCCGCTTCCCACGCGCATCGTCACCTCGTTCTTCGCTAGCTTCCGCTTATTCTGCAGCAGACTGCTTGAGTTACAAATATGAGCAACCGAACCAAGATCAAATACCTGTGCACTACTATTTAGTACTAGTGAGATACACATCAATAACATGTATATCGATATACCTTTCTTCTTGATGTTGCCGTTATTCAGATCCGCCAAGTACTTTGGGCAATTCCGCTCAAAGGACCTTCTCCTTGCGTAAAAGCACTCGCTTCAGGCTTGGGTCCAGCCTTGGTTTTCTTCACGGGCGTGGCAACCTTTATACCACCCTTCTTGAAGTGTCCCTTTTGCTTAGACTTGCCTTTCTTGAGTTTGGTGGTCTTATTGACCATCAACACTTGGTGCTCTTTCTTGATCTCCACTTGCAGACTTTACATAGCAACAGTTACTGCAACTCTTTGTTCATGTTTTGCATGTTGTAGTTCATCACAAAGTTCCTGTAACTTGGTGGCGTGATCGGAGGACGGTAAATCCCCAAAGCATTAGGAATCACTATACCCAAGCTTTGAAGTTTGTTTGCGTGCCTGCACATCTTAAGCACATGCTCACTTACGAGTCGCCCTCTTCCATCTTGCGCTTAAAGAACTTTCGAAGCCTCATAGCTTTCAATTGCCGTATGAGTCTCAAAAATCAATTTGAGATCCTCGACAATATCATATGGGTCGACTCTTCAAACCTTTTCTCAAGCTCGATTCTAAACCATACAAGATAGCACCTGAACTATGGAGTACCGATTCTTCCGAGCGAGGTAAACATTCTTTACTTCATCGGAGCATCACCGCAGTGGGTCACCCAAATGCATCCAAAGACATAGGTCAAATTACCAGTGTGAGGACAATCCTCAAATTGCGGAACCAATCCGTGAAGTTGCTTCCATTGTTTTTCAACTTTTCTTTCTCTAGGAGCATTAAAATTGATGGTAGGGGTGACATTGATCTACAACATATTTGCAATAGTTTAGACTAAGTTTATGACAAAATTGAGTTCAAATTAATTAATGAAATTAAACTAGGTGAACTTCCACCAAAACAACATCCTCACATTGTTTTAGTGATCACACGAACCAAATCCACTACATCAACACCGATCATCACGAGAGTTGATATAGTTTCAATGGCTAACAATCGTCATGTTCATCATATCTACTATATGATTCATGCTTTACCTTTCGGTGATCCGTGTTCAAAACCATGTCTCGTACATGCTAGGCTCACAAGATCAAACCTTAGTTTCTGCATGAGCAAATCTGGCTTGCTCACGTTGTATACACTTGCAGAATCTAACACACCCGATCATCACGTGGTGCTTCGAAACAACAAGCTTTAGCAACGGTGCTAACTAAGGGTGAACACTTTATGATTTGAAATTCATGTGCATGAGGGATCATCTTATAATGCTACCGTTGTCTACTAAGCAATACAAGATGCATAAAGGATTAACATCACATGCAGTTCATAATATGTGATATGATATGGCCTTTCTTGTTTGTGCTTCCGATCTCCATCTTCAAGCACGAACATGATCTCCATCATCACCCATTGCATCAAGGTCAATGACGCTTCACCATGGTTGTCGCCCACGGCTTCAACTATTACAACTACTTTGAATAGACACGGGTCTTAACATAAATTAAAGACAACCATATGGCTCCCGCCGTTGCCAAATTACAATAAGGAACATTGCATACATCAAATATAATCACAATCATGGCCATATCACATCATCGCACACCCCGCAAAACAAAGTTAGACGCCTCTACTTTCTTTGCATATTTTACGTGGTTTGGGGCTTTCAATAAGTGTCGCTCTAACTTACGAACAAGAACCACAACATTGATACTAGCATTGTTGATCACCCGTTGTAAATTGGATCTTAACTATGCTAGGAGAAACAGCACCTTTAAAGCCACTTATGCAATACAAGTTGCATGTTAAGCGTGGAGCAAGTCTCATGAACGATGTCATGTAAGGTTAGCCGGGCGCTTCATCCCAACATACCGCAAGATGCAAAGTACACAAAAAGCAATCGACAATAAAGCATCAACGCCCACAATGACCATTGTGTTCTACTTGTGCAACAGATCTATATAGACACGGCTCGACACTAATCGTAGGGGTTCGTAGCATGGAAAACAAAAATTTCTATCGCATACAAACAAACAAGCCAAGATCTATCTACTAGATTGTAGCAACGAGTCGATGGAATAACTTACCTCGAAGATTCCAAAGTGTTTAACGAGAGCGGATTCTCGTGGGTGATGTAGTCGACTTTCTTTACGATCTCAAGATCATGTGGACGATCCTTCCAAGGCCATGCTCCGTTAGCGCCGCAGGGTCACACGCTGGATTGACGAAAGACCTTCCTCTCCTTGTTCCAAAGAAAATGGAGGTTGTATCACTCTCGCGATTCCGCAAAGACAACGCGTGGTACCTAAGTAGAGGGAATCCCAGGCTTCGCCAAGCTTTGAGCGAGTATGGTGGATTATGAGAGAGGGCTATTAGTGGTCTAGAGATTAGACACACCAATTAGAAGGCTCTAAACCGCAGCTAAAGCAATTAGAAGCTCTAAACCAAACGGCTCTAAACCGGAGATTAGAGGTAGAAACTTGTGTGTCTCAAGGAGGAGCCCTGCCCCTCCTTATATAGGTGGAGGGTCTAGGCGCGCCAGGGAGGGAGGAGTCCTCCCAACTCGCCTAGGGCTACGCCGCTTGGAGGAGAGGAACCTCCTCCAAGTTGGTTTCAAACTCCTCTTGCTTGTTTCCCAAGCTTCGCTTCCCACAGCCTGCTTTCAGCTCGTTTTTAGCTTTGACTTTCAAACCGCTTTGACTTTCAAGTTTTTGGAACAGAAGAACACTTAGTACATGATGCAATCATTCAATGACACATTCATGTACCCTCCCCGGAGTGCCGGACAATCCAGGCCTTCTAGAACATTCCCGATGAAAACACTTAATCATTCCCGAACTCAAACGGACTTTCCTTATATGAATCTTATTCTCCGTACCATTTCGGATCACCTCGTGATATCCGGATCCCATCCGAGACCAACAACATTCGGTCTTTCTCATAATACCATAACTACTCAAACAACGTCAATCCTTATGTGTCTCCCACGGTTCGTGAATTATGCGACATGATCGAGACACTTCTAACAATAACCAATAGAGGAACTGGAAATTCATATGGCTCTACATATTTCTACGATTACCTTGCGATCGAATGAACCACTTACATACGATACCAATTTCCCTTTGTCTCATGATAGTTTACTTATCCGAGGTTATGATCGTCGGTATCTCGCATACCTAGTTCAACCTCGTATCGATAAGTACTCTTTCTCGCTCCCGTGATATGTGATCCCTTGTGACCTAGTCACATGATTGCAATATAATTGGATGACATTCCACCGAGAGGGCCCAGAGTATATCTATCCGTCATATGGATGGACAAATCCCACTCTTGATCCATGTGTTTCAACCAATACTTTCCGAACACTCAATGCCACCTTTATAGCCACCCAGTTACGGTGTGGTGTTTGATGTCATCAAAGCATCCATCCGGTAAAGGTGATATGCATGATCTCATGGTCGAAGGAATTAGGTTACTATGTATCAGAAAGCATATAGCAATTGAACTATTGTAATGACTTGATCTTTATGCTACGCTTATCAATAGGAGTATGTCCACCATATCATTCTCCTAACGATATGATCTTGTTGTTGATAACATCTCAATGTTCATGATAGGGAAACCACAATCATTTAATCAACCAACAAGCTAGTGAAGTATAGAGGCTATACTAGGGACTTCAAATTAAGTTTACAAATCACATAAGTATCAATGTTTCCTTGTTAATACTATTATATCATGAATGTAAACATTTATCATAAACACAAAGATATAATAATAACTAAATTTATTATTGCCTCTAGGGCATATCTCCAACATGCATCGCTGGTACGTGGCACCTGCGTTCTTTAGCCCGAAGGACATTGTGTTGTAGCAGAACACTCCGAACGGTGTGATAAACACCGTTTTCTCTTGATCTTCGACCTTGAGTCGAATCTGGTTGTAGCCTGAGTAGGCGTCGAAGAAGGAGAGTTAATCGCATCCTCCAGTCAATCGATGATCTGGTCCATCCGAGGAAGAGGGAAGTGGTCCTTTGGGCAGTGCTTGTTCAGCGACATGAAGTCCACGCACATCCGCAGGATGTCCGTGTCCTTCTTGGGGACCATCACTGTATTTGCGAGCCACTCGCTTTCTTTGATCTCCCTGATGAAGTCTGCAGCGAGTAGCCTGTTGATTTCCATCCCGATGGCTTCGACCCGTGGCTCGGACAGTCTCCGGATGGACTGCTTGATGGGCTTGGTGTCTAGAAAGACGTTGAGTGCGTGCTCGACGAATTTCCTAGGAACTCCTGGCATGTCCGCAAGACACCAGGCGAAGATTTCCCAGCGTTCACGGAGGAATTCGACGAGCGTGATTTCCTATGCGGGGCTGAGGTCGTTGGCGATCAGCGTCGTCTTGGAGGCATCCGTCGGGTGGACCTGCACCTTTTTTGTGTTGACGGTGGAGTCGAAAGACATGCCATGTGCGTTTTGTCGCAGGACTGGGTGCCCCATTGTCCGTCACCTCGCGGAGCCTTACAAGCTCCTCCTGCATGCCGAATGACTGGGAGATTCTCGCGAAGTCCCCGAGGCGGGTCCGATCGTGTGAAGCTCGTGACCGTGATGACGCCCGGGTCCCGCATCTTGAGTAGCGGCGCGTAGTGTGGTACTACCAGGTTTCTTGCGAATGCTACACGCCCGAGGATGGTGTGGTATTGTGATGGCCACCACTTGAACTCGAGCCAGACGGAAGTTGTCCGCTTGTCAAGATGACGTTGAGCCATATCTTTCCCAGGGGGAATATGCCATTTCCTGGAACGATGCCGTGGAAGGTTGTGTCTGACTATTCCAGGCTGCATAGCAGGATCCGCATTGCTGCTAGGGTGCTTGCGAACATCAGGTTGATGCCACTGCCGCCGTCCATGAAGACGCGACTCATCTCGAAACCTCCGATTCGCTTCGAGCACCGTGGCAGCATGACGGCGAGGGACCGCAAGGGTGATCCGAACGGTTGAACGTGATGCAGACTCGATCCGCCGAGGTACTCGTGGATGGCGGTGGAGCGCCACGCCAGTTGATCCGACGGGTGATTTTCTTCGCACCCTATTCGCTACGCCCCTTCCGATCATCGCTCTTTCGGTGGATACCCGTGCCCAGCGTTGTTCGTGATGGTGCGACTAGTTGGTTCGGCCTCCTGCTGTGTGGCGGTGGAGGAGCTCCATGCTATTTCACCAGTGCAGTGCTCCTCAATCCAGGGGTGGAGCTTGCTGCCTCATCTGAACCATGCTTTCGCTGAGCTTCTGGAACTCACGTCTGTCTTTGAGCATGTGGCTCGCCTTCTTTTTGCCATCCTGCTTGTCGATGTAGAAGTGGATGGTGCATGGACCCGAAATTTTTTCGTATGTTGAGGGTCCGTTATCGCGATCGCGGCGCTGCCACGACTATGATGGGCGTCCTCCATCGCGGAAATTTCCTCCGCGGTATCCTCCGCTGTTGCGGTTGGCGTCGTTGCGGCCATCGGCGTAGCCGGACGCGACCATGTTGGGTCCATTGCGATCGTCGTAGACGCGCGATCTCCTCTCGCTATGGCGTTCTCGTTGTCGGCCGTAGTCGTCTTCTTCCTCCGAGTGCGCCCGGTGGACGGAATCTTCGCCATCAGCCCACCTGTTGGTGATGTCCATGAGGTGGTCGAGTGTCTTGGGTTTGACGCGCCCAAGTTCCTCCTTGAAGTCCTGGCGCTTGACGCCGTCCTTGAAGGCGTCGATGGCCCTCTCTTCAGAGATGTGCGCTGCGGAATTCTTGGTGTTGGACCAGCGTAGTATGTACGAGCGAATGGATTCGCCCGTTCGTTGAGTGCAGGCCCACAACTCCTTGATTGAGGCGGGCCTCTTGCTGGTGCCTTTAAAGTTTCGGATGAAGCTGTAAGCCAGATCCTCCCAGCTTCGGATGGACCCTGAAGATAGGCTGCTAAGCCAGATCCGGGTTGCGCCTGTCAGCTGCAGCTAAAGGCATTGCATGGATGTTTCCTTATTTCCGCCGTGCAGCTTGACGAATGACAGGTGGTCGCTGAGCCACGCCTTTGGGTCTTGTGTGCCGTCGAACTTCGGAGTATCGAAAGGAAGTTTGAAATTTCGCGGCATCCGTGTTCGTCGAACAGATCTGCTGAAGCATCGGGCTCCGCAGAGTTCTCCTTCGTCTTCGTCCATATCGGATTCAGACGAGCATGCGCGCTTGGCTCGCGCTTTTTCGATTTTGCGTTGTGTGAGCGCGTCTCTGTTGTCGTAATCGCGGTTGCGATGGCGCGAGCTCTTGTGCCTTCGGGGAAGGTCATGGTCCTCCTCTTCGGATGAAGGAGTGGGGCAGCGGTCGAACCTGACCGGAGGTTTCTTCTTCGGCCCAGACCTTCCCGATGGAGCGCCGCCCGACGAGTCCGAGCCCGGCGCGACTTGTGCATAGCTTTTCGGGTCCCTCCGGAGGTGGGGGACGCCAGTACGCGGTGGCTGCCATGATCGCAGCTCGCGCGCCGGATGATGTTGCCGTCGGCATCCATCTCCATGAAGGATGCGTGGAGGGTTCGGATCACCTCACGGCGCTCCTTGGGATCCATGTTCTCCATCCGGGAGCGATGCTTGTTGCCGTGGTTACCATTCGATATGGAGCTGATGCCCATGGCGGAGAGCGCAGCTCGTCACGCGCTAGACTCCAAGGTTGCTTGCTTGTGTTTGTCAAGCACCTCTTGCATCTTGACCTGCTTCTTGTGCTCCTCGATGAGGAGTAAGTGGTATACCATCAGCAGGTCCTGTGAGGCGTCTGCTGGCAGTATAGTGTTACCCGCTACGGCGGCGCGTTCCTGGGCTCATCCTTCTTTGCTAAGGTGGATGACCTGGTCGCCCTTTTCGCGGGGGACCGCTTCGTTCTCGCCGCTTCGTTTCGCGCGGGTTAGGTGGCGGGTTTGCGGCGGGTTGGGCGCCGCTGGTCCACGCCACTCGATGACTACGGCGCATTGGTAGCATCAGATCGGTCCGCCCGCCGCAGCTTTTCGATCCGGAACAGAGGTCCTTCGTCCGATGGCGGATCGCAGATCGGAGTTGCAGCAATGCCGCCGAGATTCATCTGTTGATGATGATGTGCATAGCACAGGTGTGGGGCCCATGAAGCGCTCGATCGATGGCACCTGCTCGGGAGGCGGAGAGTGCCGGTTTGCCCCACCTTGAAGCAGAAGCTTCCGAATAGGATCTCGAGTACATCGCCTACGAGCTCGAATTCCTTCATGGTGGCCGGTGAGTGGGCGGTGAAGTCGAAAGCGCCGAAGAGGAGGTGACTCTCCGTCGCCGCAGAGTTGTAGATCGCTCGGGTTGGGACCGTCACGCGACAATCAGCGCCCGCCCACAGACGGCGCCAATTGACGAGGTTTAATCTCGCCAATGCCCATTGTTATGGACTTGGGTTTTGGAGAAGATGGGGATGCCGAGATCGGAACGTTAGCAAACAAGCAACACGGGACACGAGGTTTACCTGTGTTCGTGCCCCGGAGGGAAAACCCTACTCCGCTTGTTCGCTTGATTACGGAACCGGTGATTACAGTAAGTAAATGCAATCTGGCGTGGAGGTGTGTATGCGGAAGTATGAGTCGAGAGATCTAAGTCGTGCCTCCTAGCCTTTATATAGACTCGTAGGTCCTGCATGCACCTAGTCGGTTACAGGTTTTAGGGTTTACCCTTTTGAATTTCCTATCTACTCTAGTCTTGCTCTCCAAGGATCCGAAGGCATCACGGGCCTTGACCACCCAAAAATCTTCATGGGTCACAGATATTTGCCGTGGGCCTTCCTTGGCTGGACCAGTATGTCGAGATCATGTGCTGCTGGTATAACCATGTCACCTGTCGTCTCCGGCGCTTCATCCATATCCTGCGCGACAGCCATCTCCAAGACGCCACCATATCTCTGTCACCCATCTTCGCCGCCACCATCTCTTTGCGGCACATCTCCGCTCACCCATCTCCTCAACGGAAGAGCACTGCCACGAAGAGCATCACTAGAACTGCCAGGAAGAAATCCGCAGGAAACCGTACGCCAAAGAGTTCAAGAAAACTACGTCCCGCGGCCTTCCGCCAAGCCATTGCCGGTTTTACCGTGGAATCGCAGCGACGAGGAGACCAATTGGATCTCGGAAGAAGAGGTCAAGACTGAAAGCCCACTTGTGCCGGACTACGAGCGCCAGATTTTGAAGGGGGATGCAAGGCGGAGGGAGACTGAAAGTAGCAGTCGTGCGGCACCCCAGAAAACAGTTCCCATGCTCGGAGAGCAGGAAAACCAATCATGCGCCCCGCTCCAAGTGTTCGACACACGAGATGCCAACCCCATACATCCATGGAAGTATGGGAAGAATCTCGTCAAGAAAGAGGAGCTCAAGAATCTACCAACAAAGATGCGAAGATTGCACAAGTGGTACCTTGATTTCTGCAAGACGAGAAAGGAAGAATGGATCACGACACATATAAGAGATCAGATTTTCTTGTGCGGAGACGACGAGATCAGCTTCAACATTCAAGACTTGCATTTTCTATTCAATCAGAAGGAACTCGACAAAACTGCCATCAGTCTTTATTGTGTGTAAGTACTATTTCTTTAATTTCTATCTCATCTCATAATTCAATTTATTAATTGCATGTATATATATGCTCACCATATATGTATATATATACTATTATGCAGGAAAAAGGTTATGGAATGCATGAAAGGAGGCTCTTTTGACATTGGGTTCGTTAACCAAATAGAGTTCATGAACAAGTGGTAAAACTCAAACCCGGGCAAACAGAAGATTTCTTGCTAACGTCTTTACTGAGACAACAAACCAAAAGAGAAATACTATTGCCTTACAACTTCTCGTGAGTGTTACCCTCTCTTGTACACATTCTGTTTCGGCTTACTTGATGTTAAGTGTAACTGATGATGAGTTATGTGTGCGTAGGTTCCACTTTATTCTGCTAGTCATTCAACCTGACTCAGGAAAAGTCCTTATCATGGACTCGTTACAAAAAGACCAAGAGCTATGGGCAGACTTTAAAGAGATGCTCCAGAGGTAATTTCAATCATATTATCGCACTAGATCGGCAACTTTCGTGACAACAAGTAATTAATTACTCCTTTATCCATTTTCTTTGCGTAATGTGGTTTGAAAAGGTTCTGGCAGGGCCGTGGATGAATGGTTAGAAGAACTAAAATTTGTAGACCAAAATGTAAGTAATACTAGATAGCTAGGTCTGCATATCTCTTTGATTCTGCTTCCAATTCCATTATATCATGCTTTATTGATTATTATTTTGATTGAACTCTCTATTCTCGTAAAGTGCGCGTATCAGGGACCCGGCAATAACTTATGTGGATACTATGTTTGCAAGTTCATTCGCAACACGATATGTGCGACGGGCCAAGTCGCACTAGAATAACTTAGAGTAAGTAAACAAAGTACACAACATTATTTTATTACCATCAATTGTGTTGAGTTTTATTCTTATATATATATATATATTGACCCCATTCTTCATATATATTTAGATCAAACGGATACGGGACCAACTCCTACCATTTGACCGCATACGAGCCATTCAAGAGGAATTGGCGGGGTTCATACTTGATGAGGTCGTCACGCCTGGCGGAGAACTCTTTAGATATCCATCAAAATGAACGTTGTATATATGCTTGAATGTGTTTGTCTTGTACTTGATGCTTCAACGTTTACGAAGAATACCACACAATGACGATGTTTATGTATAATAATAGTTGCTTAATTATTCATGTACTCGTATATACCAACGACGATGTATGTGTATACCGCTCCCGATCGATTTCCCTCCCCGGCCACGCAGTAAATACGCCCGAACGGGCGACGGAACTCAGGGCAGTAGATTTAAGCTCTCCGTCGCGCGCAGATTTATCTCTTCTCGCGCAGAACCTTTAATACCGGCTTATACACGAACCGGTGTTAAAGGGAGGCTAAGCGCAGCCTCCGTGCGCCACCCTTTTACACCTATAAGAACCGCTGTTAAAGACGGCGCCTCTAACACCGAAGCCCCAACAACGATTCCAGAACCGGTATCAGAGGTCTCTAAGAACTGGTGCTAGAAACAACTGGCGGCAGACGGCAGGATGCTCGTTCGCCGGCGACGTACGTACTAACGTGGTGGCTGGACGAGGCGACACGGCGGGCGACCATGATCACTCCGTCGCGTGACGAGGGCATGTGTTGTCTCCTCGCCGTCTGCTTTCTCACTCCCATTTTGCCACTAATCCTGTCAAGTCAAATGTCAACCACCGCCGTGTAACACTGTAATGATACCAAGTGGCGAACACTTTGGCATTTCAGATGGGACATGATGTTCTTTCAGACACGGCGGATTGTGGTGCCGCCACTCGCGATGAGTTGTTCCGTTGTTTTTGTTTTGCCCTGGTGACATGTGCGATTCTAAACATTGTGGTAACATGGAGTGGTACTGGGCTTCCAATTACACGTCATCTTTTAGTTATATCACCATTGTTAAATGTTGCTGGAGCGCTGAGAGTGTCAGGGTCTTGGACAGGTGAAGAAACCGTCAAACAAATCTAAATTATGCTAAGCTACGCAGAATCTATAGGTGGTGACAACATAGCCGACTGATATATAATGTAAGGGCAAGTACAGTCAAGATATATATAACAAAGGATTTTGAAGAGGATCAGATGCATGGCAGCCTCCTGGAGGAACCGGCATCCGGTATGCATATTCTGAATTTTAGGTTACCAAACCTCCTGGCTACCATAGTTCTCGAGAGGCTGGATCAGCTATCCTTTGCTTGCATCAGCTATCCTGGAACTGCATACATCAGCTACCATAGTTCTCGATGTCTTAACACTGCATGTGCTGAATGCCGCCTAGCTGTGTACCTGTATCTCAGTATCTGTGCCCTGCACATGCACACAGTAGTACAGATCTCTGGAGAACGCGTGTTCGTTGAGCAAATCGCGATAGAATAGTCACCGCCGCGAGTGAATCGACGCAGCCACGGTATTACTAGCAGTAGTACGTTGTGAGCCAGATAATCCACATGTAAAATTTGAGTGTGTGGCTGTATTTATCCGATTTCGCATTTTGAGCAAAACATCATGCTAGCAAGAAATAAATGTTGGAGTGTACTTTATACTTTACTTACACAGCGTGTGTTACTCCCACTTTACTACTTCCTCCATCCAAATAACGTGGTTTGTCAAATTGAATGTATCTAGACGCATTTTAGTGTATAGATACATTTGAATCTAAACAAACCCAAGTCAAGTTATTTCTAGACTGATGGAGTAAGTTCTTTACAGTTGCACTTCTGTCATGCCAAGAAATATTCTTTCCAAACACTTTAGGCGCCAAGTCCTCCTTTTGAACTGATGGCTAAGCTACACAAACCATCCACCACTTTTCCCCATGCGTGCAATCCATATCCGATACTATCAAGCTTTTAGACCACTAACATCGTGTAGATCACATACACATAGGAGAAGTAGATACAAAACAGCCTGAAGGATCGGCTTTTTGAATTCAAGGTGATGCCCCGGCAACCTTTCAACAACTCTACTTGAACCATCTCTATTCTTCACCCAATAATGAAACGCCTCCTTTCCCCTGCCGAATAATAATGCATTCCACAAGTCACCGGCAACTCACGAGAACTAACTAACTAGCTAGTAGTACCTTGAGCGCGAGGGGCTTGGCCATGAAATCCCTGCGGCGTCCTATTGACGAGGACCTCGAGCGCAAGGGGCTTGGCCCTGGAGCGCCGGCGACGGATCCTCCCGCCGGCGGTGGCTCTCCAAGGACCCGATTGCTTTTATTATTTTGTATCCAGGGACCATATTGCTTTTATTGTTGTATGGCTAGGCTAGACTGGTCCGACTTACCAAACACAACACAATAATGCAACTTGTATGAGCTCCACATAGCTGTGCTCAGCTTGTATGAGACAAGAAAGCACACCCGGGCTACCAAACACACCTTTAGTGTCTTTACTAGTCCTTGATACTATGTTGATGGAGAAGCCTGGTATAATTGATATCTTCTATAGATATTACTATATTCACTTTATCAAAAAATGGAGCAATATGCTTGATAAAAGACATCGAGCACTTCAGGGGAGCATGAGCTTAAGCAAGTTTGGCAAAGGCATTTGAGCACTGCAGGACGTCGGTGTCATTGTAATATCCTGCCATTATGAAGAAGGAATACCAAATCTAGAGATCTTGCGTAGCCACTGCCTCAAGTATTACACTGTAAGCTATGGACTTTGTACATTTTCTGTCAAGAAAATGCAGCTTTTTCTTGTCCAATGCATGTAGTCGATACTTTCAAGCATCCCAGAAAATCCTTTGGCTTCATTCATTGCTAGAATCCAATTAGTGTCTTCAATATTGGATGATCTCAAGTGTGTTGATTCAAACAATGCAACCACTGCCCTATAGAACTTGTGCATGCACTCAATGGTGGTGGAATCGTCCATGCGTAGATAGACATCTTTGTGTATCACCATGAGCTCCATATGCAAGCATCCTCAAAGCAACATTGCACTTTTGGATTGATCAAAATCATATTGTGACAGTGCATTCCTTCTTGCATTTGAAGTAAGTGTCGAACTTCCGGATGGCATGCACAATCTCGATAAAAAGCTCGCCTATCCCGACAGGCGCCGAAATACCGCTCGTCAGGCAATGGATCGGCGAATTTGTTGTCGTGACAACATGTTGTGGCTCTAACCACCGCCGCTTGTTTCTAGTGGCGCCCGGTGCCGAGCCACCGGTCTTTGCATTCTGCGCATGCTTTAGCATAAACGAGGATCTTCAAGTGTTTCACATTGTCGACGACAGCGGCCGTTTCATCCTCCATCAGAACAGGAGACATCTCCTCATCGTCGGAGTCAATCACTGAGTAGAAAAAATGTCGAACACCTCGCGGGCATGGTGGACGAGAATCTGGCCGTGAAGCTACTCGCGGCGCTGAATCACCTCGGAAACTCGGTGAACAGAAAGATGGAGGTTGGTGCGGTGAAGGGCGTCACTGCTAGCGGCGAGCTTTGGACGGAGTAGGGCGGGGGTGATACGGCGACGACATGGCGACGAGGTAGAAGAGGGGAAGAGGTGAAAAGGGGAATCTGGGCAAGGAGTATGCGTTGTCTCGACAACGGAGCTGGCTCACTCGCCCTTTTCCTTTCGTCGGTGCCCCCCAACGCCCCCCCCCCCCCCCCTTTCTCCCAACGCTAAGTATGGCTTGGGTTCACCGGATTAAAATTCGATCCAATCCGATGATTTTTTGGATCCTTTGTGTCTGACCGGTAAGAAAATGTTCTGCCAACAAACAAACAAAAAAGGTCTCAGAGGGCTTCGCTGAAAATGTTACAGCGGGCTTCGCTTAAATTCAAACATGACATGCCCCATTCGAATTGTTTTCGGTTTAGTCCCCATCCAGAGTAGACTAAACAACGTAACCCATCAGTATTCAAGTATTCGTCGTACTTACTACACCCTCTGTTAAAGATTATAACGTCTATGGACCACTTTGATAGGATTAAAAAAATCAATAACTCACCCTCTTGATTACTACATGCACCAATAGTTTTACATGCATGAGAGAAGAGAAAGAAAAAGAAAACCATGCATTGGATAAGAGATGATAATAAATAAAAAAGGACTTATAATTCTTAACATTTAAAAAAAAATCTTATGCATTATAATCCCTAATGGAGGGAGTATACACGAGTAGTTTATCTGGCTAGGTTAACAAAATTCGCATGTATAAATAAATGTTTCCATTTCCGAGGTATAAAGAAGGCGATGTCAGCATCGTTGAAGTACGCACGCCATTTGCTGGATCTCGATCTTGAAACTATGTACACAGGTTTTTATAACTTATCACATTGAGATGACACGCGAAACTAGTTGGAAAAAAAGTAGTGCCCTTTGTAAGGCGAGAATTTATACTGAGCAACCCATCGCCGCGTTCAGTTCGTCTCTTCGGGAGATCAGCGACCGCCTAGCAGCAGCGTAGAAACGAGACAAGGGATTTATGAAAAGTAGTAGCGAGGAACGGATGCATTAAAACGGAATTGCATATTTAAAAACATCATATTGGCACCAGATTCATATATAGGAGAAGTTTTTTGATCATTAAGATCGACATATGTACATCAAAAATCGATGCCGCGCCATGCATCTATACTAACCCTAGCATCTACCGGCGGTACCTACTCACCGGAGCATCTACGGCGGCGACGGCCTACTGGTGCTTTCGTGCGAAGCGTCGGCAGACACGGCGCATCACCCGCTGCTCGGCGTTTGTCACGGCTTCACATGTCCCATACGCCGAGACAGGGTCCCAATGAGTTGAACATCACCTGGCGGACGGTGGCGTTCTCGCTCTCCTCATCGCCGTCGTCGGCGACGGGTGCGGGTGCAGGCGCGGGAGAACGGACGACCGGGCCAGCGCTCGCCGGCGTACGGGAGCTACCCGCCTCAGCATCATGGGTGCCGTGGCCGAACCCTATCCCCGGGAGAGGGAGTCGCGCACGTGTGCCTGCTCGGAGCGAAGACGCGTGGCTTGTTCCTCCGACG
The DNA here is from genome assembly GCA_030063025.1 of Avena longiglumis. Taxonomy (NCBI): domain Eukaryota; kingdom Viridiplantae; phylum Streptophyta; class Magnoliopsida; order Poales; family Poaceae; genus Avena; species Avena longiglumis. Next base: position 83,928,131 of record CP125976.1, read on the forward strand.
GCGGCGAAGCGTGAGCTCGAGCCCTAGATCTCCCACCGCTGCCAGCCAAATTCCGACACAATTGGCCGGCCCATGGGTAGGTGGGGGTCGGTGCGGCGGTAGGCTATGGCCATTTGATATCCAGCGGCAGACGCAGCTTTAATCTCATCGCGGCGGGATTTCTGCGTGCTTGGAGGTTGGTTCGCACGAATATATGTAGGATGGATGAGCCTCGATGCGGGAACCCTTTTTTTGCTGTATCTTCCCTTTTAAGATATCTGAAAATGCCATTTTTAATCAATACTGAATATCGTGCCAAAATTTAACGGGTCGACCGATATGCGGTATCTGCTAGTGCTAGAGATGCTGCGAGAAGCACATGAATCGGGCCATATCACTGAGGGAAGAAGTTGTTGAAGTGTATAAGTGTATTGCACTAGCCCTTTTCATCAGTTCGAACTTTTGGTTGCGTTAGCTAGTGCATGAAGCTTGACATGGTATCAGAGCCTAATGCCTCAAGTTCGAGTCCTGGCTTTCGCAATTTATCCTAGAATTGTTGTTGACTCCTCTGTGTCCACGTATAGGCCTCTTAAGTCATACGTGAGTTTCACGCGCTGGCCTTCTTCCTGGCGACGGTTGACTTCTCCCGCCATACGAGAGTGGTGTCAGAGTGATTCAGACTAAATTTTTCATCAGTTCGAACTTAGTGATCAACAGTATTTGGATCAGACTAACCCTTTCCATCGCCTCAACTTTTTGGCACGGCCAATGTAATGTTTCGACAAAGAGTGATATGGTAGTGACGGTGATAGCTCTACCAGAGAGCCAAATGTGTCCGCACGGATAAGCAACGGGGCATAACCGCGTGGTCCAAACAGATTGAGCATTTCGGGTTGGTTTGTGACTATCCATTTCAAGCCTATTTGGGATGGCTTTGTGTCGTGTTGGACATGCGTGTCCGATTGCGTCGTCCTCTTGTCCTTCCGGGCTCTCGCCAGTGGCTGAAAATCATTCAACCCAAATCGACCCCCACCCTTTATGCGCCAGAGATGCTGGCGCCCGACTGTACTGCTATCTCTCCATAGCGGTAGCTGCTCTGTTGTCGACCGTTCTTCCCAGCCTAGTGAGAAGGCTTCTTGCCAGCTTTGGTACCAGTTGGCACTGCCAGAAGAGAAATTGTCCCTGTCCGTCGAGTGGTGTTTTTGTTCTGGTTTCCCCCGTTGGCAGGGTTCTCTTACTGCTCCGGCTCTCTTTCAGGAGTCGGGCAGGACAGGGCCATTTCGGTGGCAGTAGGCTCGGACTTTGCGTCGAACCGCAACATGCACAACATGTTTGACCATTTGCACAACCAGATCGATGGAAACTAGCTCGGACTCCATCAAGTTTTTCTTCAAGCATGTCATGGACACATCATCAGATGACACTATGACCATGATACGGAGATCCTAATGTTAGCGTACACCCTGGTCCATGACCACACTGAGAGCATGTATCCTATCTGTAGGGCCTCCGTGAAGGGACAAAAAGCCAACTTGAAGTGTGATCGAGAAGGTGGCCATGAACGGTCGTACAATGACTACTTCTATCCTAGGGAACAACTATACGCGTAGCAGATATTTCGGCATAGGATGTCAAGGAACTTGTTTTTAACAATTCTCGATGCTATGAGGGACTACAATCCATACTTCGAATGCAAGAACGATTGCAATGATAAGATTGGCTTTAATTTTTACCATAAATGTTCCATTGCTATTTACAGGCTTGTATCTGGAGTATTCGGTGATCTAGCGGATGAGTACATGCGCATGAAAGATACCACTTGCCTTGAGTCAACGTACAAGTTCAGCAAAGCGGTGATCGTGATTTTCGGTGATGTTACCCTAAGAGAGCTAAATGTTGCCGACACTACCCGTATTTTGTCCATCAACAAGAAAAAAGGGTTTTTTGATATGCTGGAAAGCATAGATTACTTGCATTGGCAATGAAAAAAATATTTCTTTTAGCAGAGGCGATATCATGGCCATGCAAAAGATTGCACGGTATATGACAAATGGCCATGGATATGACAAAGGGCTGATGGCATCTTCCCTGTCCGCGTTATCGTTTCGTACAGTAATGATGGGTTATTACGAGGACAGATCCAGCAGAGGTTGCTTGCTTGTCGGTGGTACGAACGAGCGAGGGCCGATGGAGTTGCTGAAGAGCGAGAGTAGCGACTGCACGTTCTTTTCAGATCAGAGGAATAAATGTATGGAGTACACACTATATCTCAGAATATAAAGTCGTTCGTGAGAAGAGCGGCGGGAAGTGTTAGGTCCGTTTCGGTAAAGCATATAGAACCAGGACCACAGGATAGGTACTGGATATAGATTACGTAAGGATCCTCCGTGATTTGATCTGTTGAGTAAAGCCAGTCTCATCGTCTCTTGCTAGAAAACTGAACTTTGGACATCATAGACGTTTTGCAAAGTAATCTAAGAGCATCTCTAACCGAAACATCATCCTTTGATCATCTGAAAGATGGCGGCCAACCTCCAAACCCCTGTATTTAGATGATTAAAAAAAAATTGAGCTTCATTTTCAAACCTCTATCTCATACAATAAATTATACCATGGCATATGATCAAACAAATATTTGAATACAACAAATTCAAACATGCATATAGATCATCCAAAAGGGACCACATAGACCAAGTTTTTTGAGCCAAAAGCACAACATAGCATGTTTACGTTGTGGACATCATCTCCACCTCGGCCACCTCTTCCTCGATCAACTCTTCCTCCTTATGATCATAGTTGAGATCATCGAGCCCTTCCACCTGCGAAGAATCCAATTGAAACATGAACGCGATGGTAATTTCGATCCGAGTTGGTTCGCATGGTCGGGCATTTCATCGACCACCTCACGCCTACGACTTCAATTGTGTCATTGCGACGGCCGTGCCATCGCGCAGCGGCAGCGCCTTGAGGGTTGTCGTGGTCGAAGAAGCCGTCTAGGCATGGCCTTCCTCTTATTCTTCTCCACCGCAGAGATCCATCATGGCCTTCATCGGGTTCCCGCCCACGTGCCGCCAACACCGATGTGGAAGCCGACCCACCTTCATCATAGGTCATCTTGCGACCTTTCTTGTCGCCTACACCACGAGGGTGTTGCCCAATCGCTGCACCACCGGAGGCATCAAGGGGTCAACTTCGACGGGTCACATCAACTAGAAACCCGGAGGGTGCAGAATCGCCGTCCGTGCCATTCGCCCGGGTAGGGCTAACGATTGCCGACGAGAGATTCATGGTCGAATGAGAAAATGGAGGAAATTTTGCTCACTCAGTTTGGACGGTCAAGCAAATATGAGAAAGTGGAGGCCGATTTTGGGGCAGCTCCTAAAAATTATATCATCTAATGCCAACAGGGTTCGCTTAAACGATCATTTAACCGAAATTGATGTTTTGGTTAGAGATGCTCTAAACACACCGTTGTGGTAAAAGAAAAGTAGAACGTGGGGACATGGAGTATGTAGTGCTGCAATATATTTTGCAAATTTAGATTGGTAGCACAATGGACACAAACATATATAGAGGTCCGGGCCTGGGTGACGATGAGGTCGGCATGTGCCTCCTTTTTTTCCTTTCCTAGGTATATACAGTTGAGACCAGCCTACATGGCACTTGTTGGGACGCATTATTCGCCAAGGATCTGATCCTATCTTCCCGCCGACCTTCGGTTTCTCAATCGATCGAGCTAATGGGTGGGTGACAAGTCCTTGACAGTACCATCGCCCGCTTACTACTCTACCACGGTCACGTGCCAAACCGGAAAGCGGCCATAGTAATACTAGTGCGCTGCCCGGGAATTTGAACAAAATTAACCCAAAATCAAAAGAAATTTATAAACTGAACTCGCGGTAAAATATTTCACTAGATCTAATCCTTTTTGCGCCGCTATATAGTGCAGTATAACGCCACCACACGTAGCGTTGCACAACACAGTGCAACGTCTTCGGACATGGTGTTGCACTTGCAAAGTATGGCGCCATCAGTCATGGTGTTATACAACGCAGTTGAACATCGAGGTCATGGCATACTTTTGCCACGAGTTTATTTTATAAATTTCTTCCGATTTTGGATCAATTTTGTTCAAATAGCCGCGCTGCCCCAGTGCCCTTGGTCTCGGCTCTGACAAATCGATTCATCGGCTTCGGCTGGTGTGGGTGCACCACCTACGACACTCTCTTTGGGTATCTCTATAACCATGTTTTAAAACTCCGGAAAATCCCGTAGAAAAAATATGAAGAAAAATATAGTATGATATACCTCTTGATAAGATACCCAGGGGAGGGTTGCAAAACAGTCCCGTTCCTTTCCGCGCCGCCTCCTCGGTGTTGGGCGCGCGCGCGTGCCCGTACGTGGTGTTGCTTTCGCTTCCAGCTCGGTGGTGGACGGAATCCGTGTACATGCTGAATTGCCGAGCCCCCGTCTCTCTCGCAGCCTCGCCATCGGCGGCTGCCGTCGCCGTCCCGGACCCGACAAGGCCTGTGACCCCCTCGCCCCGTTCACATGCCGTGTATGATCGTCTGCTGTCAGATAAACAAAAGTGACTTGATCGCCGGATGTCTCGCGAGACCGAGACGTGCTCTGCATGCTGGAGTTCACCGTCGCCTCGCTCGTCGGTGGTCTGTGAGGCTTCAACATAATAAACGCAGGTTATATGGAGTAGCTTCGACGCTCATGGTTCCCGAACTTTAACCATCCTTTAAGTCGGCTGAATAATAAACTCGATTACTACTATATGTAAACAAGCCGTATCTTCAGTTCAGTGCAACAATAATTAGCATCCGTACCGTACTTTGCACCGATTAAAACATTGGTGACCAGCACTACACATTTACGCGACTCCACCAATCAATCACTTCCTTTTCCAAGAAGAGAAGCGATTGATCGGTGGAATCGCTTAAGGTGCAGGTCCAGTGTTTTGATTGGTGCAAAGTACGATACTGTCACTAATTATTGTGCACTAAAAGAGAGGGTTTGTTTACATAATCGAGTTTATGGAGTATTATACTGACTTAAACATGATGGTTGGAGTTGAGGAACCAGGCATGAGCGTCAAAGCTACTCCATATATCTCTGCCTTGAACGAGTCCTTCTCCTGTTAGAAAAAGAGAGGCGGCGGCTAGGGTGAAAACCGTAGTAGCCGCCGCAATCTAGTTCATCCTCCCCGTCTACGTCTGGGAATTGACGGGTCCCCGTCTCCTCTGTTTGTCGCTCCGGCGACGGGAGGGGGTGGGGACTTCGGACCTACGCTCGGCGTTGTAGAAGGTCCCTAAAGTTAGAGTTTGGTCAACCGTCATCAACACTATGGTGGCTATGGCCGCGTTGAGCGGGACAAGAATAAGGTATACCTGTCTCCTCTTCACCTCGTCTGCGATGATCTTGCCGCTGGCGTTGAGGAGGGCGGGGATTCGTCTGATCACCGCTTTCATGGAGTGGTGGATCTCGTTCAGTCTACGTGTGTTCTAGGTTTGGTATTACAAGTTTCAGATCAATTAAAGGGTTCAATGGCGACTGCTTCAGCTCTGGGGCGCTGGTTCTTAGAGGCACGTGCACGAAGACTTCCCGACTGTTATCAACAATGTCAAACCGGCTCCGGTAAGAAAGCGGCGACAGCGGCGCGTCGGCGGCTCGCTCTGATGGCAGTAGTGGTCGTTAGATGGTTCAAATATTTCGATGTAATTTTTATTATGTTTAAGATGCTTTGTATTTCTTGTGAACTCATGAAATAGATCCGGATCTTTTTCGGAAAAAAAGGAAGCTACTCCATATATCCCGAGTCCTGAGGTTCATCGGACTACATGTGTGTTTATTTTTACACACTTTTTTTCTGCTGAAGCTCCGATCCACAGCCCAGCAAAGGACGTCTAGGTCTCGCGAGACATCCGGCGATCAAGTCACTTTGGGAGAAAAGATATTCTTGTTTCTTGTAAAGCAATGTGTACACCGAAACTCGAAATCAAGCCCCCTGTCATTCTTATCCGTTCTGCGGCCGGCGGCTGGCGGCAACACTCATTGGCTGGCAACGGGAAGATCGAGCATCATATCCAAACTTTTTATGAGGAAAAAATGGCCATCTTGCGACAAATTCCGCATCATCTATCTATCTAGCTATCTTCCACACGTAAGGGCTGCCTAAAATTTCTCAAGTCGATCTATCCACGAGAGATTGTGGACACCGAGATGGGATGGTTCATGCATATATAGAACCACGCGAAAGATATGTATGTCAAGAAACACGCGCAGGCACGTACGTGTACCGCAGAACTGCAAAGCTACACGGAGAGATCGCACTACTCCTACGTAAGGGCAGCTAAAAGCAAGTGGCGGTCACACTCAAAAGCGACACACCCCTTAAAGAAGGAGAGATAGATGTCGAACGTGCAAAATAAATTAAGCGTCGGCAAAGCGTAATCCAGAGCGTATTGCTTGAAATAGGCTTTGGCCCTATTTTATAAATAAATTTACATCCGGCCAAACAGATACAAGATTAAGAGAAGAACCTCTTGTATAAGTAGATCAAAGATAAACAAAAAAAGTATAAGAAAAGGCACGACTTTGCCACCAGCGACATAAGAATGAGAACTAGGAGAGTAGAGCTCCATGATGATGCCCCCAAGAGGGTAACGACGCGCCACGCCGCTGTCGACGAGACTTGCGGTCAAGGATTTTCATCCGAAGCCCTAACGCGGAACATGTACCCCACAACGGCACCCCCAAGAGAGTAACGGCGCCCACAGACGTCGCCGTTACATGCCAAAACGCTGGCTACCGAAAAAACCTGCACCCATACCCACGTCGGACTATCCCATGCCACCGCGCCTTGCCTTCACAACATGATCTTGAAGATGCCATTGCCGAAGCGCCGCCACCACCAGGAACTCCCGATGTCCGCTCACCGCCACCCAAGTGACCAAGGGGCGGGACCATCACTGCCGCCACGTCGCCCGCCATAGAGCCACCCGCGTAGTCCACCTTCCGGGGCCGCCGCCTCGGCATCCACGAACTCGAGAATAGGGGCAATCAACTGCGCACCATCTAAATTTTGACAAATCCAAGTCAGCTAATATTGGTCGGAGGGAGTAGCATTTGTAGCATCAATCGTGTTAACTAGTAAGCTTAGAGAAGGATAACAAGTTAGGAACAAATTGATAACGACGAGAGCAAACTTTCCCTTGTTCAGTTCGTTCCCAAACCATATATCCTAGTGCCGAAACTGTTTATTTGTGCTTTCTAGGTCTTTACCTACCACCTTGCATTGCATGATCCCAACACACTTTGTCTGTCCTGATCGAATGATTGGACACGTCAGGCTCTGATTAGCCACACCTTTATTTTATTTGGAGCACCTTTTCTGCGTCTGCTGTAGAATTTTGAAAAAAAATCATCATAGGGTTGGCGCACGTCCTGTGGTCTGTGGAAGATAGCACTTGCATCAAACTTCTTATTTTACATTACCCAAATCAATCGCTTGCTCCTAAGCATGATTGATCTTCGGTTTCCAGATTTGGTAACTGTTGGGGGCTTACGTACTTTCGTGGATCAAAGCAAGAAACCAACAACATTGTTAGACCATCTCCACTCGCATACCCACGTGGCCGATCCGACGTCGAATTTCGGTCCGGACGCTGAAAATTGGTCCACTCGCGTATCCAAGGACCTGTTTTCGGCCGAATTCAGGCCAATTTTGGTCCGGACTAACCAGCGTAACCTGTTTTCGGTACGTCAGGAAACGCTGGACTCAGCCGACCGCGAAAAAATCGAAGCGACGCATGGACCAGCCGAGTCGTCGTCATCCCCGGAACCACGCGGCGACTGTCGGACATTAACTGAACATCGCGTCGGCCACGCGTCGCCTATTTACGGCGCCACCGTCGCCGCCACGGCTCCCGCGATGGACCGGCGGGCACTAACTTCCCGCCGTTTCCCTTTCTCCCGCCCTCGCCGCTACTGCCCTCCCGCCCTCGCCGCCCACCTCGGCCTTTATAGCCGTGCCCCTCGCCGGAGATCTTCACTCTCTCACAGCTCCCCCACCCACAAGCCCAAACTCCGGCGAACCCTCTCTCACCGTTTCCCCTTCCCAGCCATGCCGAACGGTATCCCGGCGACGGTGCTGCGGCGAACGGCTTCGGCCGGCGCACCCTCCAGGCCTGGGAGGCGTGCATGTTGTAAGATGTCGGCTATATGGCGCCGCCAGACACGCGAATGCCTCCGGGGTGGAAGCTGAGCGCCGGCAGCATCCCTATCCCGTCGGCGCCTACGCCGGAGGAGCTGCCGTACGACGTGCAAGAGTACATCGGCGGCATGGACGACCCCTCCGAAGCCGAGAGCGCCGAGAACCTCTGACTGGGAGCAGTTCGCGACCGACACGGTGGAGCTCACCCGTCACGAGGGCCGCCAACGAAGTCGCCGTCGGCGCAACAACTTGGCTGATACCGGCGTGGTGGAGCGGCGTGCCGGACGCCGTGGTGATGGAGCACATCAACCGCGGAACGCCGCGCTCAGCTTTCGCGACACCGATGCCGGCGGCGTGTTGGGTCGGCCTCCGCTGAATCGATGCCGAGGAGGATGGCAAGCATGAGCTCGCCTCCGTGTCGGCATCCCACCTCCGGCTCGGCGCAAGACGCCGACGGCAGCGAAGCGCGAGGCGGAGTCGCTGCCGCGGACGCGGCTCGCAGGTATCGCTATCGGCGAGCCGCGGACAACGGCGCCGACCGCCGCCACGCTCCGCCGCCCCAAGACAGAAGACTCGGCGCCGGCCGAAGACGCCGCCTTGAAGATGGCGCTGGAGCAGTCGCTCCGCGACACGGCGCCGCAGCCGCCGCCGCCGGTCGATCCCTCCTCGCCGAACATCCTGTAATGGTCCAGTAAGGACTAGGAGAAGGCGGAGCGGCATCGCATCCTTGGCTCGATGCAGGCGAGCGAGGCCGCCGGCGACGGCGTTGGGCGTGAGCTTCGCGTACCATCGGCCCCGTCATGGATGACGACGACGACGAAGGCCCGCCGCCACCGGAGGTTCGGCGACCTGTGCCAGTGGAGCTTCCGTAACCAGCCGCCCGGCGACATTTATGACGGCGGCAAGTATGACGGCCGACCCGGCTGTATGCGTTCTACAGAAACTTCGGCCTGTAGAATGGCGAAGTCGCCGGTGGAGGCCACGGTGGGCCTTTTATTTTAAGTTTATTATGTAGTCGTTTAGTTTAAATTTGATGTAATTCGTCTATATTCGCCTATCTTTAATGAATTTTAGCCGAACTTATGGACTCTGCCCAGACACGAGTGGAAAACGAAAAGAACTGCATTCAAAAATTAGTTCCGTCCGGCCAAAAAATAATCCGATTTTTGGTGAGTTCGCGAACGAGTGGAGATGCTCTTAGTTGCCCACCATTCGACGTGAAATATGCGCGTGAGAGAAGAACCAACCAGCGACAGACGCCAGAATGCTCGCTCGCCGGCGGCGACGTACGTGGTGGCTGGACGAGGCGACACGGCGGACGACGATGTTCGACCAGGGCATGTGTTGTCTCCTTGCCGTCTGCTTTCTCGCTCCCATTTTGCCACCGATCCTGTCAAATGTCAACACTATCGTGTAACACCGTAATGATACCAAGTGGCGAACGATTTTTTTACAAATATGACTGTTTGTAAATTCTAATCACCAAAATTGACTCTTTTTTAACTTTATTGTTAAAAATAACCTAGCGAAACGTGCAAAAATTGACACGTATAACGTCCCAACACGGCCGCCGGCGGAGCAAACCTCCCGCCAACCACAATGGCGAAAGGGACATGCCGCCAGTCCTATGGGCGGATTGTGCCTTGTAAGCTGGCGGAAAGGGCCATGTCTTAATTGCATTGACTAATTAAGCCCTGCGTAGATGATGCTGTAGAGAGAACATGAGGCATACACCCCCGTTGGGAGCAGAGAGAGCAGAGTACGTATGTAGATACTACTACTCCCTTCGTTTAGAAATATAAGATGTTCTAGATTTGTGAAGAAGATGTAACTAAACATGTTTTAGTTTATAAGTTCAAATAAATCTAGACACTAAAATGTGTCTAGATACATCTCCTTTACAAACTAAAACATCTTATATTTCCAAACGGAGGGAGTAGTAGTTAATTAGTTTCAAGCCAAACCCAAGGTACGTATACCTCCAGGCTAGATTAGTTAGTAAATGCATGCTTTGGTCAAACATGGCGGCATGATTTCTATAATAGGCAACCATGTCTCCTCCCGCCATTGGCATGGACGGGATGTTCTTTCCGCCGGTCCCTGTGGCAAGATGTGAGGTCCGTCACCTGTTATAGTGGGATGTTATGTTCTTTCCGCCGGTCCCTGTGGCAAGATGTGAGGTCCGTCACCTGTCATAGCGGGATGTTACATGTGGCAGCTTTTCCTCTTTCCGCCAGGTTATTTTTGCGATATTTTTGGCAATAGAGTTGAGCAGGGGTTAATTTTGGCGTTAGAAATTTAGAGAGGGTTATATTTATAAAAAAATCGTGGCGAACACTTTGGCAGGTGTGGCGTTCAGACGGGACATGATGTCCGTGGGTTCTTTCAGACATTGTGGTTTGTGTTGCCGCCACTCGCGAATGAGTTCCGTTGTTTTATTTTGCCCTGGTGACATGTGCGATTCTAACATTGTGGTAACATGGAGTGGTACTAGGCCTCTAATTATTCAATTATGCGTCATCTTTTAGTTATAGAGCCTACCCCTCTCTCCCTAGACTCGTACAATATCAAACAGGACTTGATACCCTTCATAATTGGTATATACACGTATATATAACCGTTTACAGAATCTCATATAACCCAACTAAATAATAAATAATACGTTTTCCTAACTATACCTGTCCTGGTACAAGCTCTACAGAAAAAAATAGTATGATTGTATGTAGGATCATTGCCGGCGACGGTCATGCCCGCCATGGTGGTAATGGTGGCGGTTGGGTCCAGCGAGCCGGTGACTTGCCCCGGGCGGCGCATGCCTCAGTTGGCCTAGTATATGTGTTAGCAGGGCTAGCGCGGCGGCATGCAGAGGCAGCGGTGGCGACCGGATTGTCTGGCGATTTGTCCGACAGCTTGCTAGACTGTCCAGCGACTAGTCCGGCGGAGGCGGTGGTCATGATGATGGCCGACAACGGCAGCGACGGTCGCGACGATGGCCGATGATGGGGGCATTCCAGATCATGTGCATAAAAATTGCGTATGGCTCTAAAAAAAACTCTATTTGATTTATGAGTTTAGCGGGAGAAGATTGTACTGGATCAAATCCCTTAATTATATCATTATTGTTAATTGCCGCTGGAGCTTCAGGATCTTGGACAGGTGGAGAAACCGTCAAACAAATCTAAATTATGCTAACCTACACAGAATCAAGAGGTGGTGACAATATAGACCGTTGAGATATGGATTGTAGCGTAAGGGCAAGTACAGTCAGGATATATATAACAATGGAGTTGGTAGAGGAGGGCGGATCTAAGCATGGTGCTACCGATGACATAGCACCGACAGAGCGGCCGCACTACAAAGAGTATGTGCTAATTGTTAGATGTATATATATGTATATTGTATTTCCCCCACATGTTAGGGGGCTTCCTGCATATTTGTCCTGTACCTGTACTATATATTGTGGCCTTTGGCCCCAGAGGAATAGATATGTTGCATATTCCTAACATGGTATCAGAGCAAGGTTTAGGGTTTCCGTGCCCACCGGTCCTCTACTTGTGATCGCTGCCGCCGCCACCGCCCGCCACCGCGGTTCTTGCCTGCTCGCCAGACGTGAAATCCGCGTTTCTATTTCTCGATTGATCGGATCGGATCGTCTCCTCGCCTAGATCGAGTTCGCCTCTTCATCCGCCACCGTAATCGCTCCCTGATCGCTCCCATTGAAATCCCCGCTGGTACCGCCTCACCGTTCCGCTGGACTGCACCTGCACGCTCGCCTTCTCTAGTAATCGCTCCTAGTATCGCTCCTCACTGCTGCAGGAGTACCACCGCCCGACCAGACTGCTCCCGCGGAGTACCACCCGACCAGCTGATCGCCGCCTTTCTAGTACTGCTCACCGCTCGTGGAGTACCAGCCGACCAGTCAGATCGCTCCCGCGTGGAGTACCAAATTACCGCCTCGACCCGGGTGACGTGGTATCCGATCTGTACAAAAAAAAAAAGAGATATGTCTTCGATCGGGTTACGCTATTCGCTGCCCGGTGATTTTCGATGGGCGCGAATTATCCTGATTTTGCTGCCTTTATGCGCGCGCTCACGCGGTCTCCGTCTTTGGGTGTGCCCGGCGAGGTCTCCGTCCGCCGTGCCCTCGCTCCTCGTGGCTCCTCCGCCTCCGCCGATTGTGCTTGCGCCGATGCTTCTCAGAGGCCAAGGATGCCGCCAGAGCTGGCGATATTGCTGTTGCCGCTATGACCAAGTTCAAGCAATATTCGCCGATCTCGAGTCCTATCGCCACGCCCGACCGCCTACACTGTGGGTCGATGAGGATGCTCGTGCCGCTGTTCTCACCTCTAGTGTTCGCCTCAAGATGTCTTTGAGTTCATGAGTCTCCCCACTGCTGCTCGGTGGGCCCATCTTCGCGCCGCTTATCACCGTCTGGGATGTTTTACCTGCTTGTGGTTCGCCAGAGCATGCTCTTCACAGGTGATTCCACTATTGATGAGTTTTATCCTCGAGTGTCGCTATTTGGCGCCGCCTGATTCTCTCCGCATCGCTTGTGGCCAGGCACATGCTCGGCCGCCAGCGCCGGACTTGGAGTTTCACCGCATCTATGAGTTTCGCCTGTCTCGGCCAGAGTTTGAGCCCCGTGCTCACTGAATGCTCGTGGTCGGTTCCGCCTCGAGGTGTTGTCTGGGCTGAGGAGACCCGCTCCGGTGCTGGTCTTCTTGCGGTTCCATCTGCGCTTGCTACTCGTGGTGCTCCTTTGTCGTCTGCTCTTCCTCGACTTCGTCCCTGTCCGCCGCCGCGATACTACCCACCTTCAGTCGTGGTCGCTTCAAGACCAAGAGCACTCAGGGTCCGAGTCAAGACCAGCAGTTCGTCGTGGTCGCCGTGGTTCTTCTTCACACGCTTCATCGCAGGATGGTCACACTTGGGCCACCGTTACACGGACCCCGCCACGCCGCCAGCACCAGCTCGTGGGATCGGCTCCTTCCGGTCTTCGAAGGCTCTCCGATCGTGACATTATCGAGTCTTCGCCGCTTGCGCTACTGTGCTCTTCTTCGACGGGCACCGCCGGTTCTGCGGATCGATTCTTCCCATCGCGACCACCACCTTCTACACAGTGCACGCCTCCGTGGTATCCGGATTCGGAGCTTCTTTTCATATGACCCCGAGTCTTCTTTTTGTCCGCTTCTTCGCTCTTCTCCCGTCTGTTTTTACTACCGATGGTACCTCTCTCTGTTTCTAGTCGGGCACCCTTTCTACTTCTTCCTTTTTGTTCCCGATATTTCTCATGTCCCTCTTCTTAAGATGAATCTATTCTCCGCTAGCCACCATCGACTGGTTGTCGCGTCATTCTTGATGCTGATTCTTGTGTTGTTCAGGACCGTCGCACCCAGGCTCTAGTTGGAGCTGGCCCTCGCAGCCGTGACTCTTCAGGTCTTTGGGAGTTAGACTGGCTTCGTGTTCCTTCCACTGCCACTTCATCTGCCAGTTCTTCTCCGATTGTCTCCTCTACTACCAGCTCTTTTCAGCAGTGGCATCATCGTCTTGGTCACCTCTGTGATTCTCGCCTATCATCTTTAGTTCATCGTGGTCTTCTGGGGTCTGTCTCAGGAGATGGGTCTTTGCATTGTCAGGGTTGTAGGTTGGGTAAACAGATTCAGCTTCCCTATCCTACTAGCGCGTCTGTATCTCAGCGACCTTTTGATTTAGTTCATTCCGATGTTTGGGGTCCCTCCTTCGCTCGAAAGGGGCCATCGCTACTATATTTTATTCATCGATGATTTTTCTCGGTACACTTGGTTGTATTTTATGCGCCCCGTAGTGAGGTGCTCTCCATATATCAGCTTTGCGGCCATGGTTCGTACTCAATATTCTACCCCCATCCGTGTGTTTCAGGTTGATTCTGCTGGTGAGTATATCTCCCGGATGTTGCGAGGTGTTCTTGCCGAGGTGGCACTCTTGCTCGTTCCCGTCCCGGTGCACATGCCTGTAATGGCGTTGTTTGGCGTAAGCATCGCCATCTTCTTGAGACCACTCGCGCTATGATGATTGCTTCTTCTCTCCCGCCAGATTGGCCGAGGTCGCTGCCACGCTTACCTTATCAATATTCAGCCTTCGCCTTGTGGTGGTATCCTCTTGAGCGCCTCCGACAGTCTCCAGATTACTCCATGCTTCGCTTGTTTGGTTGTGTTTGCTATGTTCTCCTTGCTCGCGAACGCTCCAAACGACCGCCACCCTGAGTGTGTCTTCTCGGCCATGATGAGCATAAGGGTTATCGCTGTTGGGACCTGTTGGTCGTCGGATGCGTATCTCTCGTGATGTTACTTTTGATGAGACGCGTCCGTCTATCCTCGTCCCCACCGGTACTTACCCGTGGAAGATATCTCTTTCTTCTCTTCCGACACACCTCCTTCTACCCCTCTTGTGTCTTCTTCGTGATCTTCTCCCCTCGCCTCTTCTTCGACACCGTCCCCTCTTCGCTCCGTCTAGTTCTCCTAGTTCTCCTCGCTTCTCCCGAGTCTTCCTCTACTATTCCCTCTTCTTCATCGCCGCCTCTCGGCTGCCTTCCTCGATGATCTTCCTCTACTCGTCCCTGCTCAACGTCGTGCCCCCAACCGCTACTCTCCTAGTCAAGATGGTCTTTCATTGCCTCCGAGCCGACTTATCGGGATGCCGAGCATCATCCGAATGGCCGCCATGGCCGAGGAGATTGCTGCGCTTGAGCGACCGCACTGGGATCTTGTTTCTCCTCCGGTGTTCGCCCCTATTACGTAAGTGGGTCTATAAGATTAAGACCCGCTCGATGGATCTCTTGAGAGCTATAAAGCGCGTCTTGTGGCTCGTGGTTTTCAGCAGGAGCATGGTCGTGACTACGATGAGACCTTTGCTCCGTGGGCTCATATGACCACCGTATGCATTTCTTGCTGTTGCTTCTGTCACTGGTCCGTGTCTCAAATTTTGATGTTCGTAACGCCTTTCTTAATGGTGAATTGAGTGAGGAGGTTTATATGCCGCCTCGGGTATTCTGCTCCCGAGGATGGTTTGTCGCCTTCGACGGTCTCTTTATGGCCTCAAACAGCTCCTCGTGCGGTTTGAGCGCTTTGCTTCGAGTGACTGCCGCTGGTTTCTCCCTAGTGCTCATGATCCAGCTGTTTGTTCACACTTCTCCTCGTGGACGACTCTTCTTCTTCTCTATGTTGATGACATGATCATTCCGGTGATGATCTCGAGTATATCGCCTTTGTTAAGGCTCCTCGTGATCGGTTTCTTATGACTGATCTTGGTCCTCTTCGATATTTTCTTGGGATTGAGGTTTCCTCCACTTCTGATGGCTTTTACATCTCTCAGGAAAAGTATATTCAGGATCTTCTTGCTCGTGTTGCTCTTGGGGATGAGCGCACTGTTGAGACCCCTATGGAGCTTAATGTTAAGCTTCAACCTACTGATGGTGATCCCTTCTCGATCCGACGTTATCGCCATCTTGTTGGGAGTCTAGTTTATCTTGGTCACTCCCCGACATCTCTTATCCTGTTCATATTCTCGAGTCATTGTCTCTGCTCCACTGCTCACTATAGTCATCTTCTCCGTGTTCTTCGTTATCTTCGCGACGATCACTCGTCGCCTTTTCTTTCCTCGCTCCAGCTCTCCAGCTCCAGTTATTCGACGCTTATTGGCGAGTGATCCTTCGGATCGTCGTTCACTTTCGCCATCGTGTGTTTCTTGGTGGTTCGCTCATTGCTTGGAAGACGAAGAAATGCATACGTTTCCGCTCGAGTGTTGAGGCTGAGTTGCGTGCTATGGCCTTGTTGATCGCGAGGTGACCTGGTTACGGTGGTTACTATGGATTTTGGGGTCTCTATTATCACACCCACTCGATTACTCTGACAAGACAGGTGCTATTAGTGTTGCACGTGATCCATCAAGCATGAGCTTACCAAGCATATTGGTGTTGATGCTTTCTATACACGTGCTCAGTGTGCTCAGTTGTTGCGCTCAAGATGTGCCTTCAGACTTACATGATTTCTTTACGACGGCACAGACCAGAGCGCAGCATGATTTCTTACTCTCCAAACTCAGTGTTGTGGATCCACCATGAGTTTGAGGGGGGGTGTTAGATGTATATATATGTATATTGTATTTCCCCCACATGTTAGGGGGCTTCCTGCATATTTGCCCTGTACCTGTATTATATATTGTGGCCTTTGGCCCCAGAGGAATATATATGTTGCATATTCCTAACACTAATTTTGAAGGCAAAATATATAAAAAAACGTAGATAATTAGCATCAGTTTAGCAGTAGGCTTGGGCTCTATCCAGCTTCGGCCATGATCAGATGCATAACAGCTACTCCCTCCGTTAGGGATTATAAGGTGTAAGAGCTTTTTTAAAATGTTAGAAATTATAAGGCTTTTCTCATTTATTATCATCTTCCATCCAATGCATGGTTTTCTTTTTCTTTTCTTCTCTCATGCATGTATAACTATTGGTGCATATAGTAATCAAGAGGGTGAGTTATTCCTTTTCTTAATCCTATCAAAATGGTCCATAGGCCTTATAATTCCTAACAGAGGGAGTACCTGGAGCAACTGGCATCCGATATGTATAATCTGAATTTTAGGTCCTCAAATCTGCCAGGCTACCATAGTTCTCGAGAGAACTTTGTCTTTAAAATAGGCTTTGGACGGCGGACCGCCTTGAAAAAAGAGGATGGACAAATTATGGGCTTTGTCCGCTTTGCAAGCAAACCCAAGAATCGGCATCCCACCTTTTTTCTCATTGCCGGTTCACCAAGAAGACTTGGGGTTTAGTCAAAGATTGCCTCGGGATCCCAAACATTCAAACTCACTTGTGGACGCCGGAGCTATCCATTCAAGGTTGGTGGATGATGATGTCTTGCAAAGCCACTTCCAACCGTAAAGCCATGACTTCCATTAAAATGTTTGTTACTTGGACGATTTGAAAAGAGAGAAATGCGAGAGTCTTCCGAAAAAAGTATACAATGCTACTCCAAACAATCAAAGAAGAAGCATAGCTTTGGGTCACCGCGGGTGCCAAATTTTTTAGTGTTGTAATTTTGGGAGAGTAATCCTTCTGTTTTGGGGCACTCCTTTTCCTTTTGTCATGTCATAACTCTCTCCTTATTTAATATATGAGCCAAATCTTTTGTCTCCGTTTAAAAATAGTTATCGAGAGTCTGGATCTCTCTCCTGTGCTTGCATCAGCTATCCTGGAACTGCATACATCACGCAGTAGAAACCAAGGAACGCCTCGATGTGTCAACATTGCATGTGCTGAATATGCCGCCTAGCTGTGTACCTGTACCTGTGCCTGCACATGCACACAGTATAGATCTCTGAAGAACGCGTGATAGGGTAGTAGTTTATTTAGCCTGTTCGTTGAGCAAATCGCGCCGCCATGCGGTGAGTATCCTGAACCTGGAAATGGCCACACGGGAATACAGCAAGTCAAGAACTGCAGTCCGTACTCTGTAGTGTTGCTTCACGTCAGGCTAAGCTCATTGTCTGTGATCCTTATGGAATCCTGCCAGGACTACCAAACGACCGATCGTATCAAGACGAAGCGTGTCATTCGGCTAACGAATCGAATCGATGTGATTTTTCCACCTTTGGATCGGGATCGATAGCAACGGGCAAAGTGAAGGGGAAGCGGCGATGATGATAGACGCGTAAACAGACATTGCATTTTGATTTATTGTTTTGAGGGGTTGCATTTTGATTTCCGAGCGAGTGGAACTCTACATTTTTTTCCATGCTATATTAGGCCAGGTGAGAAAAGATCTTGAGATGGGCCCTGGTATAAGGCCACACGTAGACCATGGAGTAATTCAACTATTCAGCCTAGGAAAGAGCAGCCCGGAATGCTTTTGCTAATTCCTCAAAATGCCCATTCAGGATGGAAGAGGTTTCGGATAGTGTGTATTTCGTAAAGGTATAAATTAATTCTGGACAAACCACATCTAATGGGCATAGTACGTTTTGAGAAGTGCTCTCTTGCACAACTGGATACATTTGGATTTTGAATTGTCTATGGACTCTCGTACCTGAATCCAGTGTTTGAGTAGCACATATTAAACATATTGGATAACTTCAATCAATATTGTTGGAGATCTAGCAATAGGATTTGTGTTGCATAAGTATGCTATGTAATATCTATTATGTTTATTTGAGAATTTATATGAGTCTCTTTCTTGTAGAACACTTCATAAAACTTTCTAATAAAATGCATGTGTGAATCAATTGTTGTAGAGGTTGGAGTGTTTCCGCCTTTCCACAATAAGCTAAAATTTAGGTTCGCCCACACAAAATCATACTCGTTCTGTTTACTATTATAATCTTGTGGGTGTTTCAGTGGACTAGATAGAACCAAAACTAATCTAATTGTTGCAGAGGCCGAGTATAATTTATATCTTGTATATATATAATCTAATTGTTGCAGAGGCCGCTGGTCCATCTTGCCGAGACCAGGATGGCGGCGGAATAGTCTCCGGTGGCGGCTATTAGATGAGATCGAGCTAGGGCATACGAGCGTCAATTTCTTTCCCACGTATATGTCTAGGAGGTCACGGCCGCATCCTATAAAAAAGGAATCGGTTCAACCCGATTTCAAAGTATATGTGGAGGAAAATTAATCCTGACCCAAACGGGTTTAGTTAGGAACCCGGTAGGGAGTGGGTTTATATGGTTGATTAAGCGCTGGACTGGGTTAGGAGTACGTATTCCTAGGAGTATCAACTAATTTTACTATATATATATATTATCGAAAATAAAAATTTATGAACAAACATACCTGATAAAAAAGAATGAAAACCTTGGAGAATTACATTGAAATGTTTGACAACAAACTAATGAGTAATACTCCATCTATTCCAAAAAAAAAATCATAAGCCTTTTTAGTAGTTTAATTTAAACTGCTAGAAATGCTTACATTTAGGAACAGAGGTAGTACCAACTAGTGAGGGGGAGCATATCTAAGAACAAAGCTCTCGCTGAGACCCGTTTACTCTAGAATTTGTTTTCAATTTCATGTAAACAAGACAATGACGTTCTATATCCTTTATTAGGATATTCGTTAGACATTCACATTCTAAGATCCTTTATCAAGATATATGAAGATACTAAAATAGATACGGATAAATATACATATGTGCATTCATTTTTTTTCATCCTTTTATGATTTACTTCATATATTCACAATTAGGTTTAGTGTAATGCTTCAGACTATGAAAATAACATATCTTCGAGGTAAAATTAAGTTTTACTTTAGCATTGTGTTTGTAACAATAGATATTTGATTTTGCGATATTTGAATGTAATAGTGAACATTAAGTTTATATTATTACATGTTGGTAAAGCAACTAAATACAACAAAACAAACATGAATAAATTATTTATTAATGTTATTTGGAGATTATATAAAAAATACCAATTGAGATTTATTGACAAATCGTGTTTATAAAGGGTATAAATGTATAGTATAAATAAATGTGATGGACACCTATTGAAGGAGTTGAGAATAGTTCAGCCATAATTTAAGGTTTTTTTTGTCTAGTTTTCTATTTGGTCTATATTGGACTGGTCAGGATGGGTTCATGATAAAAATAAGTGCAGTTTGGTCTGGACTATAGGAAAAAAGGATAGGAGTCGAGGGTTTGATCTCAAACCTTTCGGGCTAGAATTGTTGGAAACTAACAGGCTCAGTTTGGTTTGATACTGATTTAACACGAGTGTAAACTAGCATAGAGTTAAAGAGAAAAGAAGAAAAAACAATCAACATGAGCTCGACCACCGCAACCGTGTAGAGTCCTTCTTTCGCCGCTGCCCCAACCATAGATCTCTCCTCACGCACCGCCTCCCTGCTAGGCATGGACCAATTTTGACCAACCTAATGGCAATGACCACACGAGCGTTTTTATGACTGCAGTACTCCGCGCTGACCAGCGCTTTTGATGCCGAGCCACATGCTTCCCATCCCGGCGCTGCTAGACTAAAGCTTCCTTCCCCATCTTCACTAAATTTTACATGTCTTCATGCCGATCCTGATGAGCGTTCTAGTTTTGCTCCAATTTGAATCC
This sequence comes from Avena longiglumis, assembly GCA_030063025.1. Classification (NCBI taxonomy): domain Eukaryota; kingdom Viridiplantae; phylum Streptophyta; class Magnoliopsida; order Poales; family Poaceae; genus Avena; species Avena longiglumis. Next base: position 83,948,426 of record CP125976.1, read on the forward strand.
ATGGCTTTAACCTGTAAAAAGAAATACTTTAGTTTGGTTTGGATGAAAAATGCATATGGTTAGGTTTGGTTTGGGTTCCAACATGTAACTTTTAGTATAGTTTTGTTTAAATGGTAAAAACATGATTATATAGGTTGGACCGGATACAATATGGGTTTGAGACCATCCCTAGCCCTACATATTGTTACTATATAAGCAATATGACTCCATGCACCTATACAAACTATTGTGGCGTTATTCTTAATATAGTTGGAGTACAGTCCGGCCTAAAATCAGTCCATGCTCCAGTAGCCATCATCTGTTATTAGTCGATATCAAAAGTATTATTTATGCAAGTAAAAAAAAAGTATTATTTATGCTACAAGTCTTCGAGACATGATGTCTACCAAATGGTCGCGTTACAATAGTATGAACTCTCTCACACTCTTGCCCATACGTGGACTCTCTACGAGTGCCAACATGCCTATCTCTCTATGTTTGCGTCGGTTTTTATTTATTTTTACCACAAAAGGTAAAAATCCAAGGAGGTTTGGTTCATTATAACACCCTCTCTAAACTTAACCAAACTCATGTGTCCCGGTTGGTAAGGGGTTTTAGTCCCGGTTCTCCAACCGGGACGGGGCAATCGGAACTAAAGCCCCAACATTTAGTCACGGTTGCCCCACCAACCGGGACAAAAGGGCGTATACGTGGCCGCGACAGAGGACGAGGGGGAGGAGCATCCGTTCCGGTTCGTAACACGAACCGAGACAAATAACCCTCTGTCGCGGCAGAGATTTGACACATTTCTCTGCCGCGGCAGAGAATTCATTTGGCAACTTTTGTTGCCGCGACAGCATTTTGACGAGTTTTTGTGCCGCGGCAGAGAATTCATTTATGTTGCTTTATTGTTTATTTAGTGTTTTGCACTCATCAATGAAGGAACCATTATATTACACAAGATCATCATGACAATATAGATCCAAGTGTTGAATATATTATATTCGATACACGGATCGAGTTCATGCACTACATGCAAAATAAGCTCTTTGTACAATCTCTATTGTTTATACACATCCGAATAGTATTCTTCTTTTATGTTTAGGACTTCTGCATCCAAGAATCCTGCCAAAATTCCTCCTGAATTGCTCGTACGCGATCCTTTGGCAGAAGACCGTCCCGTAGACATTCGATCTGATTTAAAAAATGAGTCAACCTATATGAATGAAACATCACACAATTTGATGGTAATTAAAAACTATAGAAATTGTTTACGTACGTGGAGTTGCTCTAAATTTTCGCCCTTCTCACAGCACGTCTGACGGATGAACTCGCAAACATAATATCCACATAAATTGTTCCCTGGTCCCTACGTCAGGCACTTACGAGAACAGAGTTCAATCAAAAAAATAATCAAACATGATAATAACGGTATCAAAACTAGAATCAAAGAGATGTGCGGATATAGCTAGTGGTGCTTACATCTAGTGGTTGAAATATAAGATTCTCTTTCCAAACACCCCTAGCCTTGTTGGTGAACCGTTTCCAAGCGCTGCCCGACGAAGAAAACGAATAAAAGAAGTTATTAATTACTTGATATCATAAAATTCACGAACGTTGCCGATATAGTGTCCTAATGATTAGAATTGCCGTTGGAGAAGCATCTGCATGTCCTTCCACTGCTAAGGGGTTTATGTTTCGAGTCCATGACTAGTACACGCCCTTTGTCAAGTTGAATGATTAATAGAATATAGTGGAAGATGCACATACATAACTAATCAATTATATACTTAACATCGAGTAAGCGAAATAGAAAGTGTATACAAGACAATAACACTCACTCGAAGTTGTAAGGAAATAGTATTTTCCTTCTGGTTTCTTGAAACCTTAACGCGTGTACGATATTATCCTCCGTATCCTGGGGTTTGTTTTGAGATTAGCTTGATGAACCCAATATGGGTCAATGAACCCAATGTCATAGATTTGTCCTCTGCTGCATTCGAGAATCTTCATTCTGCATATTATAGTATGATTATATACATGCAATAAACGAGTGAGATAGCTAGAGACTAAATTAATTACAGAATTAGTACTTACAGACAATAGGCACTGATGATCGATTTGTCCAAGGCGTCTTGATTGAATAATTGAAATAGTTCATCAAATTCAATGGATATCATGTCATCTATTTCTTTCTCATAATGCTTTTTTGTAACCCTCAAAGACTATCCGTTAGCCCGGCCTTTGTGTCATGTGTTGGAATTATGCCCTAGTGGCAATAATAAAGATGTTATTATTATAATTCTTGTTCATGATAAAGTTTATATTCCATGCTAGAATTGTATTAAGCGGAAACTTTAATACTTGTGTGGTTTGTGAACAACACCGTGTCCCTAGTATGCCTCTATGGACTAGCTCATTGATTAATGATGGTTAAGGTTTCCTAACCATAGACATGAGTTGTCGATTAATAATGAGATCATATCATTGGGAGAATGATATGATGGACATACCCAAATTAAGCAGAGCAATTAGATCGTGTCATCGTGTTCGTCTTTGTGAAGCTTTTCTTATGTCAAATATTGTATTCCTTAGACCATGAGATAATACAACTCCCTGGTATCGGAAGAAAGCTTTGAGGTCATCAAACGTCATCCTATGAGAGGGTGATCATAAAGGTGTCTCTCAGGTGATCGGAAAGTACCTGTTGGGTTGTATGTATCGAGATGGGATTTATCCCTCCCAAGTCGGAGAGATATACTTCGGGCCCACTCAGTAATCGATATCAACACCGCTTGCAAGCATGTGGTTAAGGAGTTGATCACAAAGTGATATCGGATTACGGAACGAGTAAAGTACTTGCTGTGAACGAGATTGAACTAGGTATGATGGTACCGACGATCAAATCTCGGGCAAGTAAAATATCGCGAGACGAAGGCAATATATATATGGGATTGGTTGAATCTTGGCATCATGGTTCATCCGATATGATCATCGATGAGTATGTGGGAGTCAATATGGGTTTCCAGACCCCGCTGTTGATTATTGATAGAAGATCATGTCTGCATATTCTTGAACCCGAAGGGTCACACACTTAACGTGTCTCGACGCTAGGATAGATTGGATAATTGGTTTATGAGTTTTTGTTCGGAGTCTCGTATGAGATCCAGGACGTCACGAGAGGTTCCGGAATGGTCCGGAGAATAAGATGCATATAAGGCAATGCAGTTTTTGGAGTTCGGAATTGTTTCGGGTTAATCGGTATTGTACCGGAAGCTTTTAGAACCTTCCGGAGTGGGACCAACGTGGCCCCACTTGTCGGGATGGAGCATGGGCCTATGAGGGAGTGCCCTGGCCGCATTGGGCACAGGTCTGAGGCCCAAAGGCCAAACCCTAGGGAAACCCTAGGGGAGCTTCTAGAAGGGGGGGACTTGCCCCCCACTCCCCCATGCGCGAAGATTGGCTATACCATGTCACATAAAGTTATATGCATGTGATGTTTATCCTTTTATGTATCTTATTATGCTTAGATCGCGACGGTAGCATTATAAGATGATTCCTCACTTAAAAAGATCAAGATAAAACGTGTTCTCCCATGTATGCACCGTTAGAAAGTTCGTCGTGTTCAAGCATCACGTGATGATCGGGTGCTATAAACTCTCGTTCACATACAACGGTGCAAGCGCTTTTGCACACGGAAATACTTGGTTTGACTTGTGAGCCTAGCATGCAGACATGGCCTCGGAACACATGAACCGAAAGGTTAAGAATAATTCATATGAATGATATGATCGACACTTCGTTGTCCACCATTGAAACCACATCTCTTCTCGTGAAGATCGGATTCAGTGTGGTGAATTTGGATCATGTTCACTAAACAACTTGAGGGATGTTGAATTTAGTGGGAGTTCATCTAGTAATTTGATTAAGTTGAACTAGTTATCATGAACATAGTCTAAATTGTACTTGCAAATTTTGTAGATCAAATGGCTAAGTCCAACTTCAACTTCAACGTTTTCTTGAGAAAGAAAAGCTTAAGAACAATGGGTCTAACTTCACCAACTGGTTCCATAATCGAGAATCATTCTTTGGCGGACAAAGGACTATGTCCTTGAGAATGCGCTAGGTGACGCCCGTAGATGCATGGTGATGAGAAAGCTGTATCGATCGGCAAGAAAGATGATTATGGTGTGATTAACAACACCATGTTGTTTGCTATGGAATCGGACCTTCAAAATTGATTTCGAAGATTACCCCGGGCCCTTTGAGATTCTTGAGGAACTGAAAACTATGTTCCAGACTCAGGACCGTTCTGAGAGATATGAGATCTCCGAGAAATTCTTTAATCGCAAGATGGAGGAAGGAGTTCCGTTAGTGAGCACGCCATAAATATCGGGGCTACACTCAACGCCTTGAGCAACTGGACTGCAAGATTCCAGAGGAGCTCAAGATTGACACGGTTCTGCAATCACTCCCTCCTAGCTACAAAAGTTTTGTAGTGACTCATAATCAGATTGGTTCCACTTATACGATCACCGAGCTCTTCGCTAAGCTGAAAGCTGCGGAGGACATCAAAAGGATAATCATGTGTTGATGGTCAACAAGCCCCACTTTAAGAAAGGTAAGGGCAAAGAAGCCCTTCAAGAAAGGCTGAAAGCGAGTTACCCCTCGCTGAGAAGAAGCTCAAGTCCGGACCTTTGACATCGAGTGATTCTATTGCAAGGACAAGGGTCCTTTGAATCGTCAAGTACTTAGTGACAAGAAGGCTGGAACCATCAAAGGTATATTTGATATACATGTTATTGATGTTTTCCTTACTAGCCCTCGTTGTAGTGCCCGGGTATTTGATCTTGGTCAGCTTAATATATTTGTAACTCAAATAGGAGCTACGGAATAGACGGCGTGACTATGTAGGATGAGGTGACGATGCTTGGGCAACGGATCAAGAGTTGATGTGATGGCGTCGACGCTCTCCTTAGTTTTACCTTCGGGATTAGTTTTAAACCTTAATAAATGTTATTATGTGCCTGCGTTGAGCATGAACATTATTTCTGGATCGTGTTTATTGCAAGACGGTTATTCATTTAAATCGGAGAATAATGGTTGTTCTATTTATATGAGTAACATCTTTTATGGTCATGCACCTCTTGTGAATGGTTTATTTCTTCTAAATCTCGAAAGGGATGAAACACACATCCATAACATTGAGGCTAAGAGATGCAAAGTAGATAGTGATAATACTACTTATTTGTGGCACCGTCGTCTAGGTCATATTGGTGTAAAGCGCATGAAGAAACTCCATTCTGATGGACTTTTGTAGTCTTTTGATTTTGAATCATTAGACACATGCGAACCATGCCTCATGGGCAAGATGATCAAAACCCCGTTCTCCGGAATGATGGAGCGAGCAACGGACTTGTTGGAAATCATACATACCGATGTATGCGGACCGATGAGTATTTCGACGCGCGGTGGATATCGCTACTTTCTCACTTTTACCGATGACTTAAGTAGATATGGGTATATCTATTTAATGAAACATAAATCTGAAACATTTGAAAAGTTCAAAGAATTTCAGAATAAAGTGGAAAACCATCATAACAGAAAGATTAAGTTTCTACGATCCGATCGTGGAGGTGAATATTTGAGTTATTTTCTCATGCATCTTAAAGCAAGAGGAATCGTTTCACAACTCACGCCACCCGGAACACCACAGCGCAATGGTGTGTCTGAACGCCAGAATCGAACTCTATTAGATATGGTCTGATCAATGATGTCTCTTACTGATTTGCCGTTATCATTTTGGGGCTATGCATTAGAAACCGCTGCATTCACTTTAAATAGGGCACCATCTAAATCCATTGAGACGACACCGTATGAACTGTGGTTTGGTGCTAAACCTAAGTTGTCGTTTCTTAAAGTTTGGGGATGCGAAGCTTCGTCAAGTTGATGCCGGACAAGCTCGAACCCAAAGCGGAGAAATGCGTCTTCATAGGATACCCTAAGGAAACTATTGGGTATACCTTCTATCACAGAACCGAAGGCAAAGTGTTTGTCGCAAAGAACGGATGAGAAGGAGTTTCTCTCGAAATAAGTGAGTGGGAGGAAAGTAGAGCTAGACGAGGTTGCTGAACCTTCTCTTGAATTGGAGAGTAGCGCAGAACCTGAAATTGTTCGGTCATGCCGCATAACAATAGAGGAAGCTAATGACAAGGATCATGAAGCTTCGGACGATGCTACTACTGAACGTCGCAGGTCGACAAGGTCGCGTACCCCTCCTGAGTGGTACGGCAACCCTATCTTAATTGTCTTGTTAGTAGACGATAGTGAACCTGCGAACTATGAGGAAGCGATGATGAGCCCAGACTCTGAGAAATGGCTAGAGGCTATGAAATCCGAATTGGGATCCATGAGCGAAAACCAAGTATGGACGTTGGTGGACCCTCCTAGGGACCGAAAGGCCGTTGAGTGCAAATGGATCTTCAAGAAGAAAACGGACGCGGATGGTAATGTTACCATCTATAAAGCACGACTTGTCGCGAAAGGTTTTCGACAAGTTCAAGGTGTTGACTACGATGAGACTTTCTCTCCCGTAGCGATGTTTAAGTCCATTCGGATTTTATTTGCAATTGTTGCGTTTCATGATTATGAAATATGGCAGATGGATGTTAAGATTGCGTTCCTCAATGGCAACATTGATGAAGAGTTGTATATGATGCAACCCGAAGGTTTTGTCGATCCTAAGGATGATGATAAAGTGTGCAAACTTCAGCGTTCCATTTATGGACTGAAGCAAGCATCTCGGAGTTGGAACCTTCGTTTTGATCAAGTGATCAAGAGCTTTGGATTTGTTCCAAATTGCTACGAAGCTTGTATCTACAATAAAGTGAGTGGGAGCTCAGTGACATTTCTGGTACTATATGTGGATGACATATTGATTATTGGAAATGACATTGACATGCTTAACGATGTGAAGAGTTATTTGAATAAATGTTTTTCAATGAAAGACCTAGGGGAAGCTGCTTATATATTGGGCATCAAAATCTATAGAGATAGACAGAGACGCCTGATAGCTTTAAGCCAAAGTACATACCTAGACAAAGTTCTGAAAAGGTTCAGAATGGATAAGGCAAAGAAAGGTTCAGTGCCTATGTTGTCAGGTAAGATATTGAGCAAGGCTCAGTGTCCGTTCTGATAAATGATAGAGAAGCTATGAGCAAAGTGCCTTATGCCTCAGCCATAGGTTCTATCATGTATGCCATGCTGTGTACTAGACCGGATGTGTCCAATGCTCTTAGTTTGACGAGCAGGTACCAAAGTGATCCAGGAGTGGAACACTGGACAGCCGTGAAGAACATCCTAAAGTATTTAAATAGAACTAAAGAAATGTTCTTAGTCTATGGAGGTGACGAACAGCTCGTCGTAAAGGGTTACGTCGACGCTAGTTTCGACACCGACAAGGATGATTCTAAATCTCAGACAGGATACGTTTATATTTTGAATGGAGGAGCTGTGAGCTGGAGAAGCTGCAAGCAAAGCGTGATCATGGTATCTACAGTAGAAGCGGAATACATGGCTGCTGCAGAAGCGTCAAGTGAAGGAGTTTGGATCAGGAACTTCATCACTGAGCTTGGCGTGGTTCCAAGTGCCTTGGACCCACTGGAGATATTGTGTGACAACACTGGCGCCATAGCACTAGATAAGGAGCCAATATATCATCCAAAGACCAAGCATATCAACCGCAAGTTTCATATAATCCGAGATTTATATAGCAGATGGAGATCTGAAGATTAGCAAATTACATACAGATCTGAATGTCGCAGATCCATTGACTAAACCTCTTCCACGTGCAAAACATGATTAGCACCTTAGTGCCATGGGTGTTAGATTGTTGCCAGATGTAAACTAGATTATTGACTCTAGTGCAAGTGGGAGACTGTTGGAATTATGCCCTAGAGGCAATAATAAAGATGTTATTATTATAATTCTTGTTCATGATAAAGTTTATATTCCATGCTAGAATTGTATTAAGCGGAAACTTTAATACTTGTGTGGTTTGTGAAAAACACCGTGTCCCTAGTATGCCTCTATGGACTAGCTCATTGATTAATGATGGTTAAGGTTTCCTAACCATAGACATGAGTTTTCGATTAATAATGAGATCATATCATTGGGAGAATGATATGATGGACAGACCCAAATTAAGCAGAGCAATTAGATCGTGTCATCGTGTTCATCTTTGCGAAGCTTTTCTTATGTCAAATATTGTATTCCTTAGACCATGAGATAATACAACTCCCTGGTATCGGAAGAAAGCTTTTAGGTCATCAAACGCCATCCTATGAGAGGGTGATCATAAAGGTGTCTCTCAGGTGATCGGAAAATACCTGTTGGGTTGTATGTATCGAGATGGGATTTGTCCCTCCCAAGTCGGAGAGATATACTTCGGGCCCACTCGGTAATCGATATCAACACCGCTTGCAAGCATGTGGTTAAGGAGTTGATCACAAAGTGATATCAGATTACGGAACGAGTAAAGTACTTGCTGTGAACGAGATTGAACTAGGTATGATGGTACCGACGATCAAATCTCGGGCAAGTAAAATATCGCGAGACGAAGAGAATATATATATGGGATTGATTGAATCCTGGCATCGTGGTTCATCCGACATGATCATCGATGAGTATGTGGGAGTCAATATGGTTTTCCAGACCCCGCTGTTGATTATTGATAGAAGATCATGTTTGCATATTCTAGAACCCGAAGGGTCACACACTTAACGTGTCTCGACGCTAGGATAGATTGGATAATTGGTTTATGTGTTTTTGTTCGGAGTCTCGGATGAGATCCAGGACATCACGAGAGGTTCCGGAATGGTCCGGAGAATAAGATTCATATAAGGAGATGCAGTTTTTGGAGTTCAGAATTGTTTCGGGTTAATCGGTATTGTACCGGAAGCTTCTAGAACCTTATGGAGTGGGACCAACGTGGCCCCACTTGTCGGGAGGGGGCATGGGCCTATGAGGGAGTGCCTGTAGGGGTTCGTAGCATGGAAAACAAAAATTTTCTATCGCATACAAACAAACAAGCCAAGATCTATCTACTAGATTGTAGCAACGAGTCGATAGAGGAACTCACCCTCGAAGATTCCAAAGCGGTTAACGAGAGCAGATTCTCGTGGGTGATGTAGTCGTACACTTCCGATCTCAAGATCGTGACGATCCTTCCGCCACGTTCCCAAGGCGCTCCATGATCGGTCACACGTTCGGTACTCGACGAAGACCTTCCTCTCCCTTGTTCCAAAGCAGCGGAGGTTGTAGCACTCTCCTCGCGATTCCGCAAAGACTGGCAAGTGGGAAATAGAGGGGAGATCCCGAGGCTTCTTTAAGCCAAAAGTAGTATGGTGGAGCTTATGAGAGAGGCTATTAGTGGTCTAGTAATTAGACACACCAATTAGAAGGCTCTAAACCAATTAGAAGGCTCTAAACCGCTGGCTAAAGCAATTAGAAGCTCTAAACCAAAACGGCTCTAAACGGAGATCTAGAGTAGAAAGTTATGTGTCTATGGAGGAGCCCCCTCCTTATATGGGAGGGTCCTTGGCGCTTGAGGAGGAGGAGTCCCTCCCAACTCGGACCAGGCTTGGGCGCCCGAGGAGTCCAACTCCTCCTCCAGGTTGGTTCCAACTCCTCTTGCTTGTTTCCCAGTTTCTTGTTTTGGGTTTGACTTTCAACTGGACATTTGACTTTTCTGTTTTAGGATTCAATTTAATCCTTTATTTGGGACAGCAAGAACACTTAGTACATGATGCAATCATTCAATGAGCAATGACACATTCATGTACCCTTCCCCGGAGTCTTGGGACAATCCGAACCTTCTAGAACATTCAGATGAAAACCGGAATCATTCCGAACTCAAAGCGGGACTTTCCTTATATGAATCTTATTCTCCGGACCATTCGGATCACCTCGTGATATCCGGATCCCATCCGAGACTCAACAACATTCGGTCTCTTTCTCATAATACCATAACTACTCAAACAACGTCGAATCCTTAAGTGTGTCTCCTACGGTTCGTGAATTATGCGGACATGATCGAGACACTTCTCCGAACAATAACCAATAGAGGAATCGGAAATTCATATGGCTCCCACATATTTCTACGATTACTTTGCGATCGAATGAACCACTTACATACGATACCAATTTCCCTTTGTCTCACGATATGTTACTTACCGAGGTTATGATCGTCGGTATCTCGCATACCTAGTTCAACCTCACATATAAGTACTCTTTTCTCGTTCCGTGATATGTGATCCCTTGTGACCAAGTCACATGCTTGCAAGCTAATTGGATGACATTCCACCGAGAGGGCCCAGTATATCTATCCGTCATATGGATGGACAAATCCACTCTTGATCCATGTGTTTCAACCAATACTTTCCGAACACTCAATGCCACTTTTATAGCCACCCACATTACGGTGTGGTGTTTGATGACATCAAAGCATCCATCCGGTAAAGGTGATATGCATGATCTCATGGTCAAGGAATTAGGTTACTATGTATCGAGAAAGCATATAGCAATTGAACTATTGAAATGACTTGATCTTTATGCTACGCTTATCTATAGGAGTATGTCCATCACATCATTCTCCTAATGATATGATCTGTTGTTAATAACATCTCTATGTTCATGATCGAAACCATGATCATATATTAACCAACAAGCTAGTTTAACAAGAGGCTATACTAGGGACTCTTATTTTAGTTTACAAATCACACAAGTATTAATGTTTCCGGTTAATACAATTTTAGCATGGTATGTAAACATTTATCATAAGTGTGAAGATATGATAATAACCACTTTATTATTGCCTCTTGGGCATATCTCCAACAGTCTCCCACTTGCACTAGAGTCAATAATCTAGTTTCAAACCTTTGTGTATATAACACCTATGGCTTTCCGGTGTTGCATGTACACGATTGCTAGTGGTCAACTGATCTCCGGATCTGACACTTCTAGGTCCGTGTGTAATTGCATGTCTTTGCGTCTCTACGCATCACTTGTTCTCTAATGAGATGGCTTTGTATAAATTTGGTCTTTCGGTGTGACCTTTAGCTCTTTGGGGTTAAAACATGTTGATAATATTGTCGCACAATATATCTTCATAGTATTATCCCTCTGTGAACTACACCTAGTTTGATAACAAACTACTTGACACAAATGCCCTCTTTGCTGCTATAATAGCAGTCATATACTTAGCCTTTTGTTGTAGTATCTGTCACAATGTATTAACTTTGGAACTCATCCAAATCCATTATGGAACTCACTTTCCATTATATTGTGCCACCCTTTGTTTAAATTGAGATACACTTAATTTGTACTTTGTGACAAAACTAGTATCAATGTAGTACTTTTACAATGAACTAACCATCTATTTGTCACTTCTACAAATATTATACTCTTAGTTCTTCCAAAGATCATAAGAATATCCTTACTATTGTCCAATGATCATCTTATTTAATCATTACGGTATATGCTCACAACATTTAGAGCATAGGACATATCTGGATTTATACATATCACAGTATGATTGATATAAATACTCTTTGTGATTTCATACATCAAGTATCAATCTATACTTGATTATTTGTTTCACTTTACCAAATGTCAATACACTTGAATATATCATCAACATTGAATTTATTCAATCCTTTCTGCATGACAAGAACCTCTCTTGTAGTTTCTATATTGAACTCATTCAATATCTTGTCTATGTACTTCTGGCACAACCATATTAGCGTCTATTGATGCCAAATATTTAGGTTTTGCCTAAGTCTTTCATCGGTATGAAATTCTTAATATGTGTTAATAAAAGATACATTATTTCCAATCAACAATATGTCTTCCACATAATGTATTAGAAACATGTCTTAGCGCTCCCACTTAATTTCTTGCAAATGCAAGCATCTTCATTGTCTCTGATGAAATTAAACTCTTTTAACAGTTTCATCATAGTGAAGATTCCAACTCCGATATGCTTACTTTAACCATTGAAGTTCGCATATGCTTTTAGCATCCTTTGAATTAACAAAACCCTATGGACCGTGTTAAGCACATGTCCTAGGTAACGATTCTATTAGAAGAACTTGTTTTGTTTATTCAACTACCATATAACAAATTATATGTAGTGGTTGCTACATTAATCCGTCTAGACTAAATATCACTATGACAGATCAAATCTTGTCATAGTCAACCTTTGAACATTGTTGTGAACTCTTTCCCAACATGTCGACTATTTCATAGATGTGAAACATCCATGTCTATTTCTTTATAGATCCAGACACAACTATAAGGTCTTACACCTTTCTCGAGGGTCCTTCAAGTTCAAAACTTGATTTTCTCGTGTATGGAACTATCACGGATTTTATGGCTTCAAGCCATTTTACGGAGTCAGGGCCCATCATCGCTTCTTTGCATGTAGTCGGTTCATTATTCTCAAATAATGGTTCAACCCTCAAATCTTGGTATTTGATTGTTTATCCGACCTACTTGTTTCAATAGGAACTTGGATCTCCGTGACCACAACCTTTGAGGTACGTGAGCCATGAGCTTTGTTGCTGCCTCCGGAACACTTTTCGGTGCTGCGCAACTCTGCACATATAGCTAAGGTTCTTTCAACCTTATCAAAGTTCTATTGTCCTCCCACTTAACTTTTCACGAAAAATTCCTTTTTTAAAGAAACTTGACGTTCTAAGCGACAAACACTTTTGTCTCCGGTGTTATGGAGAAATACTTAACAAAGACAGATTCATCCGACTTTGGTTGCAAACATCTTTCTTATGTATAGCATACCAATGTTTAAGAAAGGACTACTTGGGTTTTATCCCAAACCATAACCTTATATGGTGTCATTTCAACGGATTATGATGGAGCTCTTTTCAGTGGAAAAACGGTAATCTCTAAAGCTTTTAATCTTTAAAATATAATGGCAGTTTTATAAATTATACCTTTGATCTTACCATGTCAAACAAGGTTTAATTACATATCTCGAACACTCCATACTCTTATGGTGTTTCGGGAAAATGCAAATCCACGGAACGATTCCTTTAAATCTTAGGTATTATGCTAAACTTGTAACTCAAATATCTTCCTTTATGATCTTATCATAAACTATTTATATTCTTGTTACAATGATTTTGCACTTCATCTTGAAAGTCCTTGAACTTTTCAAATGTTTCACACTTCATCCTTATTAAGTAAATATTCATATATTCACTCAAATTTTCGGAGAAAGCACATGAAGTTGAAATCCATCGCTCTTGACTATACATAATGGACTTCATACAACAATATGTACAAGTTCCAATAAGCTAGTCTATCGTTCCCTTTTGGCCTATGAACGAAGTTTTAATTATCTCTAGGAAAGTTTCTGGCGTCATTTGATCAAAATCAAATAGACTCCAAAATTCCATCCATATGGATTTTCTTCATGTTTTCTTTCAATATAATTTAAACGGCGATGTCACTTCCTAAGTAATCTTTCAATCAATTTGTCTTTCGACATCTTTAGCACTAGTTTTATGGATGTGATATCTCCAACGAGATTTGCAAATCATCCATCTTTTATAGATTACGGCAATTATTTGAACAACCCTTTTGTTCTCATAATACCTGATAAAACAAATCTTGAAGGCAAGCTTTGATGTTTAACGAGCAACACAATAACCCTTTATTTTGTTCTCGATGAACATTATCACATATTCTTTTGCTAGTTACTTAGGCCACTGTAGTTCATGAATTCTGTTTTGTATGACGATTCATACCAACAAATTCAGTATCAAATACTTAAGAACCACATTGTTTAATAAGCAAAGAATATAGCCATAACATGTATATCATATATATACTTAAACTGAACAATTCTAGTCTTTTCTTTCTGCCATATATTTATGAGATTCTCTTTCAGTATTTCCTATTACATTTGAAAGAATCTATCAACATCAAAAGGAGTCATACATATGACATATAGTCCAAAGCGTGTATAGTTAAATACCAATGTCTTTGGACTTGCACTTTGAAGTAGATCACCATCATCAAATGTTTGGTGTTCTTTCAAATTCCTTTCTTTAGTAATCTCTTGGTGTAGTAAACATTTTACCTACATCAAATATTCACACTTAACATGGAATCGTCCATGATCAAGCTACTTTTAGCTTATAACGATGAATTATGAGTATAATGTTGCTATCCAAAACCTTTTGGAGGATCGGGACAACAAGTGTCTCCAACCTTTTGCAAATTCTCATCAAATATGAGAACATGACTTTTGCCATATTATACTCTATCATGTTGCAACCAAAACTTTGTTTGAGATATCACAATATCTTCCACACATCATGGTTTGAAATAACTCTTTCAGATCCTAGATAACCTTGATATTAAGAGAATTCTTTGAATATCAAGAATCATGGAGACAAACATGATACTCATATACTAACTCTTGGAATTGTCACTCTTGATTTAATACCAATTATTAAACTTCATGGAGTAGGAACTTCTTGAAAGTTTTGCAATAGGACTTTTAAACTTTATATTAACACTTCAAAACAATACGATACCAGTTCGTAAAGTAAATTAACCGAATTATATAGTTCTATCATCTCAATTATAACTAAGCGCAAGGTGGTAGCGGATGCCAATGACTACAACAACTATGCAAATTCACTTTGATTTAGTTTATGATAAATTGAGTTCTAATTAATAATTAAATTAATCTAGGTGAACTCCACTCAAAACAATATCCCTCACATTGTTTTAGTGATCACACGAACCAAATCCACCACATCAAAACCGATCATCACGAGAGTTGATATAGCTTCAATGGCGAACAATCGACATGTTCATCATATCTACTATATGACTCATGCTCTACCTTTCGTAATCCGTGTTCACGAGGCCATGTCATACATGCTAGGCTCGTCAAGATCAAACCTTAGTTTACATGAGCAAATCTGGCTTGCTCACGTTGTATACACTTGCGTAATCTAGCACACCCGATCATCACGTGGTGTTTCAAACAACAAGCTTTAGCAATGCTAACTAAGGGTGAACACTTTAAGACTTGAAATTCATGTGCATGAGGGATCATCTTATAATGCTACCGTAAATACTAAGCAATACAAGATGCATAAAGGATTAACATCACATGCAATTCATAATATGTGATATGATATGGCCTTTCTTCTTTGTGCTTCCGATCTCCATCTTCCAAAGACGAACATGATCTCCATCATCACCGACATTGCATCAAGATCAATGACCTCTCCATGGTTGTCGCCCACGGCTTCAACTATTACAACTACTTTGAATAGACACGGGTCTTAACATAAATTAAAGACAACCATATGGCTCACGCGGTTGCCAACTTACAATAAGGAACATTGCATACATCATATATAATCACAATCATGGCCATATCACATCACAAGACACCCCGCAAAACAAAGTTAGACGCCTCTACTTTCTTTGCATGTTTTACGTGGTTTGGGGCTTTCAATAAGTGTCGTTCTAACTTACGAACAAGAACCACAACATTGATACTAGTATTGTCAATCACCCGTTGTAAATTGGATCTTAACTATGCTAGGAGAAACATGCACCCATAAAGCCACTTATGCAATACAAGTTACATGTCAAGCGTGGAGCAAGTCTCATGAACGATGTCATGTAAGGTTAGCCGCCGCTTCATCCCAACATACCGCAAGATACAAAGTACACAAGAAGCAATCGACAATAAAGCATCAACGCCCACAATGACCATTGTGTTCTACTCGGCAATGAGATCTACATATAGACACGGCTCGATACCCTTTGTAGGGGTTCGTAGCATGGAAAACAAAAATTTTCTATCGCATACAAACAAACAAGCCAAGATCTATCTACTAGATTGTAGCAACGAGTCGATAGAGGAACTCACCCTCGAAGATTCCAAAGCGGTTAACGAGCAGATTCGTGGGTGATGTAGTCGTACACTTCCGATCTCAAGATCGCGAGACGATCCTTCCGGCCACGTTCGCAGCGCTCCCGATCGGTCACACGTTCGGTACTTTCGACGAAGACCTTCCTCTCCTTGTTCCAGCGTGGAGGTTGTAGCACTCTCCTCGATTCCAGAAGACTGGCGTGGTACCCGGAAATAGAGGGAGATCCTGCAGGCTTCGCCTTAAGCCAGTGCAGTATGGTGGAGCTTATGAGAGAGGCTATTAGTGGTCTAGTAATTAGACACACCAATTAGAAGGCTCTAAACCAATTAGAAGGCTCTAAACCACTGGCTAAAGCAATTAGAAGCTCTAAACCAAAACGGCTCTAAACGGAGATCTAGAGTAGAAAGTTATGTGTCTATGGAGGAGCCCCTCCTATATGGGAGGGGTCCTTGGCGGCCGAGGGAGGAGTCCCTCCCAACTCGGACCAGGGCTTGGGCGCCGGCTGGAGGAGTCCAACTCCTCCTCCAAAGTTGGTTCCAACTCCTCTTGCTTGTTTCCACAGTTTCTTGTTTTGGCGGTTTGACTTTCAAACCGACATTTGACTTTTCTGTTTTAGGATTCAATTTAATCCTTTATTTGGGACAAAGAACACTTAGTACATGATGCAATCATTCAATGAGCAATGACACATTCATGTACCCTTCCCCGGAGTCTTAGGACAATCGGAACCTTCTAGAACATTCGATGAAAACAGGAATCATTCCCGAACTCGGCAACGGACTTTCCTTATATGAATCTTATTCTCCGGACCATTCCGGATCACCTCGTGATATCCGGATCCCATCCGAGACTCGAACAACATTGTCTCTTTCTCATAATACCATAACTACTCAAACAACGTGAATCCTTAAGTGTGTCTCCCTACGGTTCGTGAATTATGCGGACATGATCGAGACACTTCTCCGAACAATAACCAATAGAGGAATCTGGAAATTCATATGGCTCCCACATATTTCTCGATTACTGCGATCGAATGAACCACTTACATACGATACCAATTTCCCTTTGTCTCACGATATGTTACTTACCGAGGTTATGATCGTCGGTATCTCGCATACCTAGTTCAACCTCGTTCGATAAGTACTCTTTTCTCGTTCCGTGATATGTGATCCCTTGTGACCAAGTCACATGCTTGCAAGCTAATTGGATGACATTCCACCGAGAGGGCCGAGTATATCTATCCGTCATATGGATGGACAAATCCCTCTTGATCCATGTGTTTCAACCAATACTTTCCGAACACTCAATGCCACTTTTATAGCCACCCATTACGGTGTGGTGTTTGATGACATCAAAGCATCCATCCGGTAAAGGTGATATGCATGATCTCATCAGAAAGCATATAGCAATTGAACTATTGAAATGACTTGATCTTTATGCTACGCTTATCTATAGGAGTATGTCCATCACATCATTCTCCTAATGATATGATCCTGTTGTTAATAACATCTCTATGTTCATGATCAGGAAACCATGATCATATATTAACCAACAAGCTAGTTTAACAAGAGGCTATACTAGGGACTCTTATTTTAGTTTACAAATCACACAAGTATTAATGTTTCCGGTTAATACAATTTTAGCATGGTATGTAAACATTTATCATAAGTGTGAAGATATGATAATAACCACTTTATTATTGCCTCTTGGGCATATCTCCAACAGTGCCCTGGCCGCATTGGGCCAGGGGCACAAGGCCCCATAGGGCCCAGCCGGCCAAACCCTAGGGAAACCCTAGGGAAACCCTAGGGAGCTTCTAGAAGGGGGGGAACTTGCCCCCCACTCCTCCCTCCTTTGGACGCCGGCCTAGGGCTTGGGGGAGGGGCAAGGGCCAGCCACCCACCCCTCTATATAAAGAGGGCTGGGGGCGCACCCTCCCCTACACCTCCTCCACAACCCTACCCGCCCTGCTGCCCCTCCTCTCTCTCTCCCTCCCGACTGCGCGTAGGCGAAGCCCTGCCGCAGAAACTCTCCACCGCTTGCATCGCGCCGTCGCGTTGTAGATACAATCCATCTCTCCACCCTACTTTCTGGACCGAGGAAGGAGGAGACGTCGAGGTGCCGCACGTGTGCATCTCTCGGAGGCATCGCCACTTGCGGTGTTAGATCGGATCGGATCGCGAGGAGGAGAAGCGAGTACGACTATATCACCCACGTTCCGTAGAACGTTCCGCTGTGCGAATCTTCAAGGGTATGAAGGTCTCATCTATCCCCCTCGTTGTTTGCATCTCCTAGATTAGATCTTGGCTTTCCCTTTCGCATCCGTAGATTTTTTTTGATTTACTATGCTGCGAAACCCTTTCAGCATGCATGTACCAGTTATGCAATCTTCGCATTTTTGTTGGAATATTATTTACCTCCTCAGGTTTGATGAGAGGTTTGCCGTACTGGTATTTGTATGCTACTTCACACACGGGGAAGTACTCTAACTGGGATATGGGCAATATTCATACCTTGAGCAGCGGCAGCTTCTCCGTATTGTGCAACTATCTCTGGATCATACTGCTCTTCAGCCACATATTTGCTCGACCCCACATTGGTATGGGAAATCACCTTGAGAGGGGTGCAATACTGTTTTGCTTGTTCTTTGAGCTGGGCAACAGATTTCTCGCTTGCATCAGTACTGCTCTTCGAGGTTTTTTGTGCCGCATGTGACTTGAGAATAGAACGCTCATAGTCTAATGACAGCTTTGGCTCGGGTTGATGAAGAGTCTTTAGCATTTTGAACACTCGGGCTTTTTCTTCTTTGGTGCTGTGAAACTCTGGCTCTTCGCCTCGACAGCAGAAAAACGCTATCGCTTCGCATCAACGATAGCCGAGTCTCCTCTTCAAAGATACCATAAGCTCTCTTGGGAGGAACCTTTGGTACTTTTGGAAGAGGCTCTTGTTTACGTTTCGCGATCGCTACCATGACAGAGAGAAGTAGTGGTACGCACGCTTTTTATCCCGAGGCGCCATGACGCTGCATGGCGATGGTTGCGGAGATTGGTGAGGCGGGGCGGTGAGCTGAGGCGATTGAGCCGGTGAGGCGATGAAGACGCGGCTGCATGGCGCGACCTCGCTGGAGACGGGTGAGGCGGCGGCGAAGATGGCCTTGGCATGTGATTTCGAAGCACGATACATTCCTATCCGATAACAGCGTAGCCCTGTGGAACCGAACGACAGTGGTAAGTTGGTGTGGGTCCAATTGGTAAGGCATAGCCCACCGCCACCTTCATTGATATGTTCACAACTTTGACATGTAGCTTGCAGTGTGTCATCTGTGTGATATCATCCACTGGGTAGCCAACAGGAGCCATCGTCGATGCACCATCGTCATCGTCATTGTCATCATCCGGGACCTCGGTGGAAGCCACACTGCTTTTTCGATTATTCGATAGGCCGGTAGCATCGAATGCATGCTCTACCACCATGTGCTACTGAGATGGGACGGTAGTACTTTGCTCTTTAAGTGCGTTAATTTCATCTTGTTGTTGCTTTATTCGTTATTCAATTATACACATTCGCACTTTCTGAATATCTGCTTCAACTTCCGCCTTGTCCTTTCTCCTCTAACGACTTCTATCAGGATGTTTCTTCCTCTCTTCGGGAAACCCAGTCCTCCATGGTTGGGAGCTGCTTGTGCCTCGTGTTCGTCCATCATGTTCCTTATTTCCAAGGGCGAGTGTGAGCTCATCATTCTCTCTATCGGGAATGAAGTCCCCATCTTTAACAGCCTTTTATCGCTTTCTCATCTTCTCGATTGGCAAGGGTCTTCTTTATGACATATGTTATATATACACTTCCTTCCG
Source organism: Avena longiglumis (assembly GCA_030063025.1). Lineage (NCBI taxonomy): Eukaryota > Viridiplantae > Streptophyta > Magnoliopsida > Poales > Poaceae > Avena > Avena longiglumis. Next base: position 83,968,239 of record CP125976.1, read on the forward strand.
AGTCCAACTTTCCCCATGCCCGTAAAACCAATTCCTTGCACGCTCGATCCAATAAATGCCTCTGCAGGATGATCTTTTTAGCACGATTCATCCTCAAGTTTCTCCCACTTAGGAATGCCACTGTAGCCACCTTGCCCCATAGTATGGTGATACTTCTTGTTAGCATTCACTTATTCGCTGCGTACATTTTCTTAGCTTTTTCTGATGTCTTGTTATTCACAAACTCGTCCCAGAATGGTTTTATCTTCTCAAACTTAATCTTCTTGAAATCCGGAGTCTTCTCTTTCACGACATACTCAAGGTGCAATCTTTTCTTCCAGTTGGTGAAACACTGGGCCATCTTCTTCATAGCCCACTCCGACCTTAGCCTCCATGGCTCGCAAGATGTTCTAAGGCGTCCTCAATCGGATCCTCCGCATTTGGATCCAGCTCTATCTTGGTAGTTTGAAATTAACCATGATCCTCTTCCGAGAAATCTTTGGCCTGAGGGAGAAATAAAGATGTTCCCTCTTCTTCCGCATCAATGAGCCTATTCCAATTTCGAACGGTGATCGGGATGAAGTCCCTAACGATTACTCTGTATTGTGCCACAAATTTGTTTGCGACAACTTCGGGAGCAATCGGTTTGCCATCTTCACCGATATCTTCGATCCTGAACCTCTCATGGTCTTCCAACTTTTTGGTTGGGCCTCGTCCGCTCTTTTCAGTAGATTTCTTCGATCCGGAGGGCTAAAAGAAGAAAGATCGTCGTTACTATTTCTATATAGATAGTAGATTATTAATTAATGAATTAATTATATTACATGCACCTCGCCGGAGCGGTCGTCTTCTCGATTACACAAGGCATCGCATTCTCCCTCGCGGAAGGCATCACCTTCAACCTCAAACAAGTCGTTTCTTCTGGAAAAGAGGATCGCCCTCACCGGAGTTGTTCAGAAACGTCGATACGTCTAAATTTTCTTCCCCGCGGATCACACCTTGGATCAACTCTTCCTTTTATTCGTCTCTGTCATGTGGGTCCATATTTTCTACATAGGTGGAAAAACGGATAAGTCGGCGGCTAAGGGAGAATGTTAGGTACGGTGTTGAGAGAAATAAACCTTAATTCAGAGAAACCCTAATATATACATACACAATAATAAAAATGAATTTACAATATCAGAAACCCTAATTCGGAGAAACCATCGGATCGATCCTATCATGAAGAAAGGCGGCAATCAATCAACCTCGGTTCGGATGCCTGGCGAGGACACACCGCTAACCCTAGGTGCAACATCGATTCAACCGGGTTCTATGACAACTAATATCATGGCTAAGCATCTACAATACGATGGCTATCAAGAAATCTTCGATCGATGGTGTTGACCTCGGTCTTTGATCTCGATCTTGTATTCTACCGCCAAGAACCGAACAGAAAGAGGGAACAATCAACACATGGCATCGATGCAATGATCAAACAAGGATGATGATATGACAAGTTGATTTGTATTGAAAAGTAACCCTAAGACATGCTCTCAATTTAAACGGGTTCGAGGGTGAAAACCCTAACTCAAGAAACTACGGAGTATATGAGAGGGGTTGATTTTGTTCTCTAATTAAACTTGTCTTGAAAGTTGTTGAACAATGCATGATTATAGGTTAAATAGTTAGATCTCATTTTTCTGAACATTTTGATATATTATTTGTATTTTTCTGAGTTATAATTAATTAATTATTGAATTTACAATATTATATCAATTTCTGGATTTAACTAAACCATTTCTGAATTTAAACAAAACAGAAAACATTTTTACACCGAGGCCACTTCTAGCCATAGTGGCTGACAGAGGGGCCCGTGGCCACCTCAGCCTCCACAGAGGTGGGACTGGACCCGACCAGTGGACTGGACCAAAGCCATCGCTAACTCAAGACCGCAGAGGCACCTAGCCTCTAAGGATGGCAGGTGGGACTGGGGCCACGCGGGCACCACGACACCACAACGAGAACCATGCTGATCTAATTCTGGCCCTCGGATGCAGATCCAATGGATCTCATCATTTGGCCATGAGCTGGTAGTGCTGCTCACTACACGCGGCGGCGACGCGTCGGGAGGGTGGTTCTCCGGCGATTCCAGAGGGGTAAGGGGGCATGGACTATTACCAGAGGTTGCGGTGGTCGAGGTGGGCTCAGTGGTGGTCGCGGTTGAGGAAGGGGTGCTCATGTTCGTCCTAGATTCCTCGTCGGAGTTGCGCTTGCGGGCGGCGCTTGCAGACGAAGACGATGTCGAGTATCTGGGGCTTGAGCAAGCAAAACAGGGCATCAATGGGCTGCGCTAGGTCCTTTATGAGACCTTTGTGGCCAAGTAGGGCAGAGGAAGGATAGGTCACACCAGTAATTTGCCTCAAATGGGACAAAGAAGGATGGCTGATGGCGATTATGCGATGCCCTCTTCGAGTCCTTTTGCAGGGAGATAGAGGGCAACGAGGCGAAGCTCGTGGCAAGGTCAGCAAGGCGGCGGAGCTCGGGCAGCCTGCCGACGTCGTGGCGGCCTCATGTGCTTGGCGTCGATGAAGCATAAGTGAGATGGGAAAGAAGAAGAGGAGGCGTCATTATAAACGAAGGGTTTGTCCCTGATTGGTGGCTCCAACTCGACTAAAGGTTATACGTCCTTGGAGCCACCAACCTAACGATACTCCATTTTTTCATCAAAAAGGCGCTGTTAGGGTCTTTAGTCGGTTGGTGGCTCCAACCGACGTATGACTATTTTCAAAAATCAGAATTTTATCTCTCTTCCGCTTTATTTTTATTTTGGGATTTTAATTTGTAATGTTTTTTAAATAATAATTACTTTGGAATTTAGAAAAACTTTAAACATAAAAAGTGTTTGAATTTGAATAATAATTCAAAACATTTTTTGTTTTTAAAAATAATTAATGTAACCATTTAAACTATGAACCATTTAAAATTAAAAATGAATTAACTTATATTTTTTGAATATTAATTTGGAATTTAGAAAAACTTTAAACATAAAAAGTGTTTGGATTTGAATAAATAATTCAAAACCATTTTCTGTTTTTAATTTGGATTTCAATAACTAATTCAAAACCATTTTCTGTTTTTAATTTGGATTTGAATTAACTTATATTTTTTATATATTAATGGGCGGGAAAAAAAGACGGGAAATAATGGGCGGGAAGAAAATTTTATTAGGATAGAACCGAATTAAAGTACATAACACAACTAACACTAAGTTACATAGAAAAGAAAATTAAGATACATGGCCGATTAAGCCACAATTTGAACTTGTTTTGCAATATTGGAGTGATTCACCATGCTCCCGCCTACACCTTTAATACCGCCACTTCAGTCGCTTTGCCGCGTACGCCGTCTGCCGTGGTCGCCATAGTTGAACCTTAAAGGCTGAGTACGAGTGGGGACTTGAGGTAGCGCAGCGGGTTAGAGTCGGCGGCCATGTCGAGGCCATGACGCCTGAGAGTCCTGCGCCGCCACCACTACCGACTCACCGCCTGAAGTTCGAGGAGGTGGGCCGTCTACTGCTGCCCGGCGGGCGCCTCACGCCGATCCACGAAGAAGGCTTCCAAGTCGAGAAATAGTCGGATGCCATCTGGGATTCTCCGCCGCTCCAAGGTGAGCTCAAGTAGTAGTGGTTCGTGATGGCCATCCGCGCCACACCTAGAGGGACAGAGGAACCCATGCCTCCGGCTAAGCATCTAGCCGACGGGACACAAGAGTCTGGCAGGGTGGTCGAGGCGCAAAGCGCCCGCCTCGGGGTTAGTGCTACGGTGGAAGCCATAAGAAAGAGTGATGAGGTTGCGATATGAGTCTAGATGTGCAATGACAATGGAGGCCAACCCTACATATATATATAGTGAGAAATGGGCAGAAGATAATCGAGGGAAGAATCAAGGAAGAAATGGCGGGAAGAACTAGCGGGAAAAAATGGCGGGAATAAAAATGACAGGAAGAAAAATGGCTCATTTAATACATATACTGTTAACAGAAGAAATATGACATTGATTTCCATATTGAGATATATATGTGTGCCAAAAATGTCTCAATTAATACATATAGTCAATCTTATGATCGCGGGAAGACATGGCGGGAAGAAACTTGGGTTTAGGGTTTAGGGTTTTGTGAAGGTTTTTTCGAGCAACGTTAGAACTTGCATTGGATCTCAAGAAACCACATATTGCAGTCTAAAATGATTTTTTCAAAAATCACTACGTTAGATCATGTACATGTAGTACAAACCGACTCCACTTCTCACCGATTCTAGACACATTTGTCCTTTTTACCCGGGATGGAAGAAAAGGTTTGAGATGTCCCGGTTGGGATATAGTCCATGAAAGGTGGTCTAGTATTTTAGAAAAATGGGATGGTAGCATTCTAAAACAGTATTTTGGTGGTTACTTCATAAAAGCCTGCTTTTGCCGGAAAATGGAAAATGGCTTTTCCGTATGGCTAAAAAGGAAAAACTTTCCTGCAACATTGATATCCATACCAATGTCCATATGCATGCATAATATGGGCACAGATCACAAACTATGTCGTGATTCGAAGACATAACATCGGTCATTTGGACCGAAAGCCATGAAACCTCGAACATAATAGGTCATTTTGTGAAGGTTTTGAGACATGATCAATATACCAAGTCTGGTATTTTTCCTTTCAACTATGTCACATAATATGACACCACGCCAAGGATTTTCATTGTTCGATTTTTTTGAATTTCTTATGCGTTTTGAATTTTTGAATTTCTAACTATGGTCGAACAGCGTGCATGAAGATAGGGGCGGC